>CM040466.1:4064429-4098850 GCA_022758105.1 Pangasianodon gigas
AGGTCGCTGAACTTTGGTGACCTCTTCTGAAAACTTTGTCTCTATTCTGGCTGCCAGCTTCTGCTCCCGTGCCAAGTCCTGCGTCTGCCACGGAGCACAGTGTGTGTGTGTGTGTGTGTGAGTGTGTGTGCGTGACAAAGACATGGTGCTCCTGATGGCAGTCACTTAGCCAGAGAGGCCACGTCCAGACAGTCCAAGAGGCGGAAGGCAAATATTTAGCCGTGCCACTCGTGTGGTCCTGGGAGCCGTGCCTCGCCCCGCACGCTCGTATTCAGGGTCACGGATCTCATCTCTCAGCTAATATCTCAAGCGCTGCGCAGATGGGGAATTAAATTGGAGGGCTTGGCATGATATCGGATGGAGGGATGGAGTGGAGAAGAAGTTGGGAGGGGAGGGATGGATGGATGACAGCGATTGATGAGAGAAGAAGGGACAAAATGGGAAAAAAGTTGGTCCAGGTTCAGCGTTTTTTTTTTTTCTCTCTCACACCTTAGGATATTGTACACTTGCAGCAGGGTTCAGTACTAAGAACTCTTCTCAGGAGTAGTTCATTATCTCTGAAAAAAAGTATGCTTCTCAAATGAGATTCCATCTCAGTAATAATAGTGTGTTTTGATGTAGTGACACACTGTTGTGTGGCTAATTGTCAATGTCAATGTCGGCGAGTCACCAATTAGCACTGAGCGTTCGAAATAATAGAAACAATTAGACATAAATAGTGTGTAAATTGTGTGTTGAGCTATGACAAAGATCATTTGAGGGTTTGTCAAACTGCTAACAATTTATCTAAAGGTTTAACTAAAGATCCTAGGGGTAAGACGTATACAGTATAAAAGTGTCATTGTTATATGAAGCGCGATTCATTACCAGGGAAGATTTTTTTTTAGCGACTGAGGAAGCAGCGTAATTAACCCTGTTTTTAAGACATACATATACATATAAACACAAGAGTACATGTGTTCTCATGCTTGTATGAAACAATCTCATGAAGATATGAACCAGAAAAGACAACAAAGCTAATCAGATCTTATAAAAGAGCCACACCACACCAGCAAATATTAAAGTATCAGCAACAGGAGGAAAATCCTAAAGACAAAATTCATTCAGTTATCTTGAGTAAGTGCTTTAACCTGGTCAGGGTTGCGCTGGATCTGGAGTCTATCGCAGAAGAATTCAACCTGGATAGGATGCAAGTTCATCGCAATGCACCATGCGCACATAAATTCACACCCAGGGGCAATTTAGCATAGCCAGTCCATCTACATGCATGTTTTTGGGAGGTGGGAGGAAACTGGAGAACCGGTAGGAAACCCATGTGAACATAGGGATCATGTAAAACTCCTCACAGACTAATTTTTACAAAACATACAGAAGATAGAAATGTAGGAGCTTTGGTGTCTACTTTCGATGTCTCATAACATTTTTACTTAAACAAGTGAATAATATATTTCTAAAAAATAGTGTAACAGAAAAATGTCACCTTGTCATCGAGAGTTCGAATCCTGACAATGCCACGGCCATCTGTGGATGCAAAATTGGGAGGGAGGTATGTCCCACAATACGCTAGCCAATCATGGGCATCTGTGAGCTCATGTATGCGGAAGAGGGCAGACAGCTCTTTCCGCCGAGAGTGTTACGCTGCCCTGTGACGCAACAAGATGCAATTGGTCTTCACATGTCTCGGAGGAAACGTGTTAGCCTTCACCCTCCCTAGTTAATAGCTGTTGTGTGATAAGGGAGAGTTAGTGGTGGGGATTGGCATGTGACCAAATTAGTGAGAAAATGGGATAAAATCCATAACAAAACGATATATCAGCTGAGTGTGTTTTGGTGAAGTTGTCCCTACCTGTTAAAATAAAAACAGTTCTTAACACTTACTTCTGTCTGTGATAAAGCGTCCCTCACTTAATTTCACTTTACAATGTGTTTTTTTCTGGCATTCACACAAGTTGTTGATGTTTTTTTGTGGCTGAAAGGAGAGAAGCAGGCTTTCAGGAAACTGCTTGTCACAGGATCAGGAGGGCGCAGCAGCAGGAACAGGAACAAATGCCACATGAGACAGAAAAGTGCGCCAGAGCCTAATGTGCTAATTAGCGAGGCAGCGGTGATACGTTAGATCTCGGCTGCAGATGCGAGGTGATTAGGTGTTGATGAGCCGATGTCTTCTGGAAAAGTTCAAGGCCTTGACACAGAGAGTGTTACGAGCAAGTGAAAGTGTAAAGCTTGTTCTGTGTGGATCGTGAGTGTGTAAATAACTGTTATACACGCCAGTGGATTTTAAAAATAAAAATTTCTACAGAGCTAAGAAACAGATCTGGGGAAGGCATAATCTATAAAAAAGGCACATAATCACTATTCCCTCTGTTACAGAATCAAGAGCACTATGTAGCACCAGTAGTAGGGAACAGGATTAGGGTATATGCTATACATAGTTTATACACATCTCAGCAGCATCGGTCTAGTGATGTGTCCCAAATCACATCCTGCTCACTGTATAAATAATATTATCACATCATAAACATCTCACCCTCATTATTTCACCATGGGCAAGTCCCAAACCGCACTCTATACACTATATAGGTCATATTAACATTATAAATATCTCAAAGTCATCTGTCCACTGTGGGCGTGTCCCAAATGACACCTTATACACTATATAGGCCACAGCTAGATCATCACAAACATCATACCATCATTAATTCGCTGTGGGCTTGTCCCAAACCACACTCTGTACACTATATAGGCCACATAAAAAAAAAACAGTCCACAAACATTTTCCCATCAGCAGTCTACCATGGACAGATCCCAGTCCACACACCCTCTTCAGTATATAAGCCACCTAAACACCATCATAAACATCTTACCATCACCAGTCTACTGTGGGTATGATCCAAACCACAGCATATACACTATATAGACCACACCAACACCATCACAGAAAATTTACTGTCACAAACTGCACCCTAAACACTATACAGGCCACATAACCACCAGTCCACAAATATCTTACTATCCCCCGTCTACCATGGATGTGCCCCAAATCATAATCTCTGTACACTATTTAGGCCACACCATCTTGCCATCACAAACATTTTATAATCATACAGTGGGCGTGTCCCAAACCTCAACCCATTTACTGTACTTTAGTCTACTGTGGGTGTGTCCCAAACCTCAAACCATTTACTATACACTAGTCTACTGAGGACGTGTTCCAAACAACATACCCTCTTCACTACATAGACCATGTACCATCTTCAAACTACACAATGCATTATTGTACAGTTTCATGAGTATACACTATACATTTGTTGGACACGAATACGAATGATTGGATTTCCAAAATAGTGCACTACATGGCAAATGATTGGGTCACATGGTGTGTGCTATTGACATTCGAAGTTGAACACAATAAATTCGCCAATTAACCGGTTCCAGCTGTGAGAATGCTGTTGCCCAGCAACAGGGAACTAGCTAATGACTGAGGCTAGTATTGTAGCTACCTAGCAAAAAGCCTCTACGTGTTTTCTACAGACAATGTAAGGGCATGGAAACCATAAAACCTGAGCAACCTGTCAGAAATGTGTACATTTCTCTCAGAGGTGGTGGTAGTGTACTAAAAAAAGCTGAAAATTACTCTGTGATTACACTTAGCATAACTGACACGGCTGAAGTGAATACCACAAGAGTGATGTGTTTGTGTGAAATTTACTTTTTTTTTTATAAACACTGTGAACACACAGTGTTATTTAAATGTCCAAAGTGTCTCCCTGGTGTAGTCTGCACTTGTCCCAGTGCCATATGGCGTCGTGGTGTTCAAACGGTGAGAAACTGTTAGCGCAGTGATGTTTGAGCAGCTCTTATTGGTTTATAAGCTCTCAAAACCCACTTTACAAGCACATGCTGCTCTAGTGTTGAGGGGAAGATGTGACGTGGTGTAAAAACAGCTCCAATGTACAGAGGGGTTATAGTTTGGCAGACTGCCTTGCTCCTACAACACACACACACACACCAGTTCAAATATTTATCATCCTCATTCCCTTCCTCTCTGTTTATAGGACACCTTTTTGTACATGGACATGAAGGCCATAACGCAATAAAAATCCTGAAATCAAAACAGAGATTCTTCCTAACCCATGAGAAGAGCATAAAGACACTACAAATACAAAAAGATTTATTTGCTCATTGGATTTGTAGCTAAATGTTAGCTAAATGTAGTAAGGAAGCATTCACATTTTTTTCCCGTAGTTGTGCTCAGGCTTTTATTTTGCTCAACAGTATCACTGGTGTATCACTGAGAAGGATCCATCCATGTGTTTTTCAATACAGTGGTGATCGATAACTACATACGTTGACAACGTTGCTGTTCAGAGACTGAATAACAAGATGTCTGATTGGTCTAGAAGCCTTATTTAGGGCTCTTCTTGTTGCATTTTTTACTTCAATTCTGAATAAATTACTAACGTAACTAATATTTCTCATCATGCAATTACTATTAAATTATTATTCTTTTACTTCCTTCAAAAATAAATGCTTGAAAGAGCTTGAAATTAGTAATCATCATCTTGCTAATTTAGTAAATACCTTATAATTAATTATAATATTATGCTTCTGTCACATAATGTGTCTCATGGTGTGACAAAATGAGATTTACACAGCTAAACTGCTAAATTAAATAATTTATTAAGCCAATAATTAATTCCATGAATTAATTAAAGGAAGAGAACATCCACCATTAAAATATAATTGACCCCCTTCTTAACAAATCAAGTGCATATAGCATATCTAATTTCTTGACATGTCAGCATACAGTCTCAGCTTATTATACATTTATTCATCTTATTCATATTATTAAGCAGCTACTGTATAAGTGATAGGAACGAGAGTGAGGAATTAAAGGAAAAGTCCACCCTGAAACACATTAAATATGTTTCTATGAAATATTTGTGATGTGTTTAGTGATTCTGGTGCTGATTTGTTGGTTGGTGCTGTATTTCTGTTATTCCTGTGAGGGGTTATTGGTTGTGTGTTGTGCTGATGTCACATGGGGACATTGTTATTGCTAGCGCAGTTACGATGGGGTTTAAGAGGACAAAAAAATGTTCACTGATCTCAACCATAAGCGATAACAATCTGGTTTTACTGTGTCTTCTTACTTGCCATTTTCAACAGCACATTAATGAAAAAGTCTAGTGTTGAAGAAGTGGTGTTGGTGCAAACGCTGGACTCAAAGGTCCAGAATGCAATGTAGCTATACGACGAAGTTGCGCTGCGTTACGACAGAGACTCGACTCGGCTAGTTAGCGATCGACATAGAGATGAGGAGCGCAGTGGTGTTGACGGTGGTATTAGCGTGAAAGTTTAAGCTTTGGAAGCTAATCAGTGAAAAACAAGAGCATTAAAATAAGCTTCTCATAAACTCACACACACGTGTCAACACTCACTTGTTACCTGCTTGTTCTCCGCAATTCCTCCACCCACTCACATCTGCCACTTCATCACACCCTGCTACCACAATCCCAAACCACTTCATGAAATCTGTTTCACAGTATTTTTCAGTTCAGATTTTTACCTGTTAATAAAGTGATCTGCATTATAACAATTATTTGGAAATTTTGGACGTTGCTGGGCTTCTTGATGCTAGTCCATTTAACATTAATCCTATTTGGATAGTATAAGAAACATATAAGAAAATTTCTCAAACTCTTTAATATCCCTTACAGAAAAATCACATATGTCACATGATCATATGTTTTTCATATTAGGTGAGTAAAATGTGATTGCATATGAAGGTGCATTGTTATGGTGCACATATGAAAGAGCACCATGCTATGACCTGTATATATCGTGTATGACCACATGTGGAAACATAAGAAACACAATATGCGAAGTTTCTAAAAACCACATGTAAAATTTGCATGTGAAATTTGTGTGACTTTTTGAGGAAGGGATATTTAAAATTTTCTGCAAATCTCCAAATTCTCCAGATTTATATCCATTTTAATTCTGTGTGTGAGTTCATTTGGTCCTAAACCCCCAAAAATTGTTTCAATTTTTCAATGAAAATGCATTATATTCCTAAAAGGTATAAAAGATTATGTGTTTATGTCTGTATGAAGAGGACTCCAATTAAATGTGTGTGTGTGTGTGTGTGTGTGACAGAAAAGATGGCCCACTCACCTGTCTCTCCTCTGTACGCACCTGTTCACCAGAGCAGCTGTCCATCACACACTCCCACACCAGCAGCACGCTGGCCTGGCACACACCAACACACACCCAGTGGGCACCAGCCATTCTGTCAAAGGTCCCCTGATTCGATGAACTGACAGTCGTCTTCCTCGCAGGCGTCACCTTGGCATCTCCACACACAAACGATACACATGCAAATTAGATACACTAAATTCTGCACACTCGCAGTAAACTATGGTGGCTGTTAAAATACTTTTTCCACTTTTTTCCCATGCAAGACATGGTTTAATAAAGAAAAATTTATAAGAAGTACAAAAACAAGTGATAGAAATGAAATAATGGCAAAAAAACTTCAATAAAATCTCACAAACATGTGACGTTTAAGGAATAAAACAGTTTGGGACATGCTGTTATAGGAAAATAATCATCAATGGGGTGGTGTGATGCAGCTCGATGTGAAGTGGAATTACTGTTACCACCCTTAAGTTGATTATTTTCACATAACAGCACGTCCCAAAGAATTTTATTCCTCTTATACCACAGTAATTTTTTTTTTTTTAATAATTAAATAGCAACACTTATTATTCAGAACAATACTTGAAGTTAAAAAAAACACAGCTTGTCATATTACAGAGAAATCAGACAGCGCAAGCTTACCTTTCCTGAAGACTTTCCTACATCGTAAAGCCGACTGTTACAATGCGATGACACTTGGGGGGGAGTTCCTTCCGTAAATGTTAAAATAAACGTCTCTTCACAGAAACCTTCAGCGATTATACATTATCTTGGTTAATAATGACTCATTTTGCAATCTGTTTATTACTAGTCTTAGATTATGTTTAGTGCTCACCATACAAATCCTTGTGAATGACCTGTTACTATAGAAACGATAACATATTAGAAGGAGCGCATTAATATAAACAAAGTGCTTTTCATCAGAAGTGTCAAGTGAAAAGACAAGTTTAGCTAATATTTCTCATTATGAGAAGAAAGAATATTAAAATTAAATGCTTCAAATAGCTTGAAGTGAATAAAAAATATCTAGAAATAGGTTGAATCACACTACATTTTGATAATAATCTCATTATGAGAAATGTGCCTACATTGTTTTCACTTGTTAAGGTCTACAATTTTGGCAGGAATTAAATACCGTCACAGCTCATACACAGGATAATGAGATGAGTTTTAAAAAAAACAACAAAAAAACATGATGTAAACAGGACAGTGAGTGTAACAAGGAGGAAAATAAAGGTTTTATATATATTATATGCTATCTTGTATAGTTTTCTCACACCTGAACCTTATAATTAGTGTTATGGTTTAAACAGTGTGTGTATACATTTTAATCGTCTGTGTTGTTTGTTATGTCTCATGCACTGATCCTGATACTGCAGATCGCAGTTTTTATTGCAAACTCTAGACATGTTGTGACTTCTGTCTGCTTGTAGCTGTGTCTCAAAACATATGTTTGTGTAATCTACATTATGTTTGAGTATCTGGGGTCTGGTGTGTTAACACTGAGAAATATAAACTGTATTTGCTGAACAAATGAAGCGTAAAATGACACTAACCTGTCTGATCCTGCACAGACTTGTGCGACATCTGTGGTGTCACTGTCACAACTCCATCTGAAAATTTTAATTGTAAACAGCTGTACATTAAAATTGAAAATACAGTAAGGGAAGCACAGCGTACACTCTGCCTCATTTATCAGTCTTTTGGTGAAGTTGTATGTAAATCTTTCTGTAGCCAGATTCCCACAAGATTTGCAAAGGTTTTGGTAATGCAGATTTTTTCCTGCATTATCTATGCAGTTAAGTTCATTCATGGCACAGCTGATTTACATTTAGTGATGCCCACAAAACTTCATAAAAGGCAAATCTCAAAGAGAGCTGGAAAGGAAAAAATGACAACTAAAAGGAGCACCTCCTCATAGGGCGTGCGAATGGCTAATCTTATTTGCCTTCATTTTTAGATTTCTTTTTTTTTTTTTTTTTTAGATCTCTTTCATTCAAGCAATTAATGTGAAATAATTGAGTTTCATAAAACGTTTACTAATTTTGTGTGTGTAATTGAAATACTGTAAATAAACAGATTAAATGGATTAAGCCAATAAATATGGATTAAACATGACAGTGTAAGCCGTATATAAAATTGTATCACTAATTATATGATTTGAAGCTGATCAATTAATAAATGTAAAGCCAGACAGCCACATATTTTTGAAATTGCTGCTCATGCTGTGTCACAGGACAGTGTAACACACTCATAGGAAATTATATTTCCAATTATAAATATAATAGTTTTGATAATGACGGGTTGTGATTTCCATCACTGTTCTACAAAACCCCACTGCTCTATATTAATATCTTGTCAACTGGTACAGAATAAACACCTTCATTAGCTATAAGATCATAGTATGTGATTGAGACACAGCATGTGTTTTGACTTTGATAATGCATTTGCCCACATTCACCTCGTGTGCCTGTTATAAAACCTCTGCATATTAACCAAAATGTGGGTTTTTTTCATTTGCTTTGCATTTCTATGCATTTCCTTTTAAATGCATGAAAGACACTATATAAATAAAGTCTCTCATCTTCTTCATTTGCTTCGTCTTCTCTTGTCCTCCCTATGTGCCTCATCTTTCTTTTCTAGTCTATTTAGGTCTCTTCTGAAGGCATCGCCTGCACTGGGATTAAAAATGTGAAAGGCGTATCCAATTAGAGGCGAAAGGACACAAAATCCATTAATTACAGACTTGTTGCACAACATGCAAGTGTAATAAGACGACTAGGTAGGTGCACATGACTGCAGGAATGTTAGTGGAGGAAATAGCGTGTTGTGGATCCCAGAGGGTTGTAAAATTTTTGGTGTACCATCCATACACAAGAAGAAGCTCTCTCTCTCTCTCTCACACACACACACACACACACACACACACACACACAAAGGTAATTGTTCTGGATGAGTGTGTGAAAGAAAGTGGCTGGCTGATACATATTCATAGATATTTGCATTTTTAATGAGGTTAAAGGTGTAGAGATGTTCCTGGGTTTCTTGGGCATTAAAACACATTAAATTATTATTCATCATATATTATATTTTAATGGTTCAGAGCTACATGATCAGGGTGCTTTAAGGAACAGCGAGTTAAGATTCAGCGCTAGTGACCGGAAGGTTGTGAGGTTAAACCCCAGGAACACCAGAGAGCCACTGATGAGCCACGGAGCAAGACCCTTAACCCTCAACTGCTCAGATGTGTGCTCTTTAGGTACAAGTGTTGGCCAGAAGAATGAATAAATGTACTTCTAGGTATTCGCTCAACATTATTATTATTATTCTGATGCTCAGTAAAACTTCTTGCATTTTCCTTAAGCCTCTTCAGACTGGGTTCTGATGGGTTAATCTCATGTGAAACATGAGTTGGCCGAAGGCAAGACCACGATGTTAGTAGTTGTGGTTTCCACTGAGATGATGGATGGAGCTTGAAGTGAAAGAAGAGAAAGGTGGAGAGAAATTATGTACAAGTGGTGATATGCACTATAATATTTGGTATCTGGAGTGAAAAGTGTGAATGTCTTTTTCAAACTTCTCTTGTTTGGTTTCTTCTCTCCATGGACACACTTATTCCTGTATGCCATGTTTTCGGACATTTGTTTTGTGTTTTTGGAATGTCCAGCATCTCTCCTTTTCCATCTAGACATGTCAGCTGCTGCTACCAATCTCAAAGTGCCATCTCAAACCCACTTCCTCTGAAAGCCTGAAAAATGACAGATACAGATCTTAGCCTATCACACACTGCACACACACACACACACACACACACACACACACTTTAAAGTCCTTTTCTGTCAAATCCCTTTCCAGTGTCTCTCTCTGTCCTCGCTGTGCCGTAGCCCGAGTACAGTAATTTAGCTGGAGTGGCCTGGAGCTTTGGGCGCTATCATCCATCCGGGCTTCACTTTAATCGCTTCATTCCTCTATTTCCAAGAGATGCCTTGTGTGTTTCTTCTTCTGTTCCCTCCACAAAGTTTTCATCTTGACCAATTAAGAGGTGTGATGGATGTGATGCAGGTTCCTACTCTAGCCTCTGTTTTTTCTCTGTTCGAACTCCTCATACGGAGAAAACAATAGTTTGCAGAGATTTTGCAGAGATTCCATGAGCAAAAGGCAATCACACTGGTGGAAAAAAGTGAAATGCAGTACAAAAAAAGGTATTGCTTTTCATTGGTGACATGGAGAAAACGTCACGCACTGAAAAGCATCGCTCTTATGTCGCTTGATCTCTTTAGTGAACTCAGCAGGGGGTTGCTTTTTAAGGATTAAAAGCTGTATCACAAATGAATGTGATCAATGTTTAAAAGCAATAAACATCGCTACATTGCATTTCAAAATGAATTTCCGTTTAAGATAGAAAAGCAATTATGCTGGTTAAAAAATGTGAAATACAACACATAGCCAGTATTGCTTTTCATTATTGACATGTGGAAAATGTTCCACAACTGTTCCATCTATTCCCCATACTGGACACTAGTTTTATCACACAGATCTGGCAACCCTGGACACTTCACACTCTCAGTAAAAAAGGGTACTGAACTGTACCTTAGTGTTGCCATCTCATAGCTCCAGGGTCCATGTTTGATCCTGAGCTCCCATTACAGTCTGGGTGGAGTTTCGCATGTTCCCCCGGTGTCTGTGTGGGTTTCCTCCAGTTTCCTAACAAAAACATGCTGGTAGGTGGATTGGCTATGCTAAATTGCCCCTAGGTGTGAGTAAGTGTGTCAATGTGTGTGTGAATAGTGGCCTGCGATGGACTGGCATCCCATCCAGGGTGTGCTCCCGCCTCACGTCTGTAACGTGCAGTCAGAGACAGGACGCAAGTGCGTAAACTCAGTGATTCTTTATTCTTTAAGGGCTTCCCTAAGTCATGGTCATAGTACGATGCAGAGGTTTGTACAGGCTAAGCAACGTATATAAACACGAATAAGACTTTGCAAATAGACAAAGGAACATAAGGGTGGAGGTAGACAAACTAATCAAAGGGTAGAGTTAAGAACAGGTGCACACATTTGGGAAGTAAACCAATAGCAAGACAGGGGTGGAGACAGGACCATAGTCACATCTCAATAAATGTACATGCAGTGCCATGTGGTACAAGGATTCATGACAGAACCCAGTGCTCCCTGGAAAGACTCTAACCCTGACCACCGCAACCTTATTCCGGGGGTTTGGTACCCTCAAGGATACACCTTCTGTAGCTTTATTCTACCTTTAAAGCTAAACTAATTACGTACCTTAAATCATTTTACAAGGTGCACTATATCCACATTTCTAGCTGTAAGTTAAATCTTAAAGATACCATCATACGCTTGAGAGTATCCCAGTGACAAGGGACGGTACTATTTTCCCATATAAGTACAACTGGCCCCATTACTTCTGCCATTATAGTCACATTTTAGCTAATAAAATTTGTGTTCTGCTATGGGGGCTGCAGATGTGGGGTGGCAATTGAGGTTGGCAGCTGCCACACCTCGCCACCCCATAGATCCGCCCAGAGACAACATCAGGAAGGGAATTAGTTTATAAAATATGAGTGTGTGTGATTTATCATTGTTTTGCTTCCTGAAATGATTTCTTGAATGTGATGCTTGTTCCACTCTTTGTAAACAATGTACTGATTTTTGTCATGCAATGCACTTCCTGTCAGAAACACACACACACACACACACACACACACACACACTAATTAGTTAGAATTAAGATGAATGTCTGGCCCTCCCAGTATTGATTGGAATTGAGCAGACCCTCGGCGTACTGCTGAGGGAAACCCACCTCACACAACACACCATTTATATCAATCACCTCTCTCTCTCTCTCTCTCTCTCTCTCTCTCTCTCCTTTTAGCTACCTTTAGCAGTGTTCACTGTGTGTGTGTGTGTGTGTGTGGGAGTGATGGATGGTGGGAGAACCGTATTCCAGCCGGCTGTGCAATTTGTTTGCAGAGTTGTATAGATGAGGACAGATCGAGTGGTTTTGTCTCTTGTGTGTATGCACATGAATGTGTGTGTGTGTGTGTGTGTGAGAGAGAGAGTGTGTCCACTATGATGGTAACCTGAGCCCTTGTATCAGGGTGCTTGGTGCTTGTGGGAGGTCGGAATAGGTGTTTAAGGTGTGTGTGCGTGTGTGTGTATGTGTTTGAAAGGTTGCTATGGCAGCTGTATGAATGTGTGTGTGAATAAGTGAGTGAAGATGTGTGTATGTGTGTGTGTGTGTGTGTGTGTGTGTGTGTGTGTGTCAGGGGTCAGAGAATGAAATATTAACGCTGCTTTTGGTGCGTTGACATTCAGGCTGAGTGGATGAGGGGCTCCCCGCTGCTCAGCCAGAGTCAAAGGTCCGAGCAGAGCTTCACTCCGGGACTGACACGCATTTCACCTCGAAGTGAGAAAGGAATTCAAATTTTAAACATTTACTGCTGAATTGATGTATTCTACAGAAGCATTACAGGCCAAATGACTGACACAACAGAGCTGGATGGATCTATTAGTATAAAGTGCTCTGAACGTGAACTTTTTTTAACCTGGAACTGTGTGTGTACATTCACAAAAGGATTTTCTAGACTAACAGAGAACATTATTAGAAAGTTTAGTGATTATTTGACAGGATCTGAGAGGGTTAGACTGTAAAGTTCCTGAAATAATGATGCATATAAACACTCAGAACGTTGTGGAAACATTGTAAAAATTCTATCAGTTTTTCAAAAATTATCATGATGTTATTATTTTTGAAACATTCCAGCAATATTGTAAAAAGAGCTTCTGTAATTCTGAACATTATTTTTGGAATGCTCGTGCAATATTATTAGAACATATGTGTTACTTTTATGCTAGACACATCTGTTATAATAACTGTTTGCGTCACATCATTTGAATGTTGATGGAATGTGATTTTTTTTCTGCAGTATTAATGACTTGCTTAACAACGTTATTAGAATGTTTCCTTCAATGTTCTAAAAGCGTCTGCTGTAATTATGGTTTGCTTCACAATGTTATTATAATGTTGAAAGACCATTAAAAAGAAACGTTACTGCAATGTTCTAAAAATAACTACTGTAATAATGTTATGGTAACATTAGTTTTAGAACGTTACTGCAACGGTCTAAAATAATCTGCAAGATTAAAGGTTTGCTTCACAACTAGTGAAGAGAACTGAGAGAAGTGAGAGAACATTATTTTTGGAAAATTCCTATAATATTCTAAAAACATTTGCTGTAATAATGTTTTGCCTTCTAATGCTAACAGAATGTTATTTTTGGAACATTCCTGCAATGTTGTAAAAACCACCCGAGGCAATAATGGTTTACTTCACAACGTTATTATAATGTTGAAAGAATGCTATCTTTGGAATGTTATTTCAACGTTTTAAAATCATCTGCTGTAATAATGGTTTGCTTCATATTGTTTTTAAAACATTGAAGGAATGTTATTTTTGGAACGTTGCTGCAATGTTCTAAACATTTGCTGTAATAATGGTTTGCTTCACAACATTATTAAAATGTTGAGGAAATGTTATTTTTGGAATGTTATTGCAATGATATAAATTCATCTGCTGTAATAATGGTTTGCTTCACAATGTTTTTAGAACGTTGAGGGAATGTTATTTTTGAAATGTTGCTGCAATGTTCTAAAAGCATCCACTTTATTAATAGTTTGAAACTTAAACTTAAAACTTTATCAGACTATTGAAGGATTGTTATTTATGGAACAGTCCTGCAATGTTCTAAAGCCATCCAAGGTAATAATGGTTTCCTTCACAGCATTGAGAGAATGTTATTTTTGGAACGTTCCTGCAATATTCGAAAACATCTATCGCAATAGTGGTTTGCTCCACAGCGCTATTGCAATGTTTAGCATTATTAACAACATTATTAACATTACTGTTGAGCATTATTTCTGGAACATTCAAGCGGTATTCTAAAATCATCGGGCATAACAATGATTTGCTTCACAGTGTAGAAGAACGTTGAGGGAACGTTATTTTTGGAATGTCATCTGTAATCTGTAATAATCATGTGATTCCAATGTTATTTGAAAGTTGCGGGAACGTTACCTTTGGAACATTCCTACAATGTACTAAAAACATCTGCTTCACAATAATATTAGAACTTTTTTCTACCCTTTCTCCCCTCCTTTCTTCTTTCTGTCCTTCTTTCCTCTTTCCTCTCATCTTTTCTTATCACCTCTCCTATAACCTTTTGTCCACCCATCTTCATTTTTTTTCCTCCACTATTCTTTCTCTTCTCTACTCTGTTCTTTCTCTCTCTATTTTTTCTCCTGTCTTCTTTTTCTCCTCTCCACAATACAGAGTGTAACTTTTCTGTGCTGTATTATGGGATTTAGCAGAGTGAAGCTCTTTTCTCTGTCACTGTGCTTTGGTCTGTTCAGCAGTGTGGATGATTTTTATGTCCTCGGGCTGAATCTCTGCTGTCTCAGAGGCCACGCCAGGCTTTGTGCATTGGTCATGCTGGGAGAAAGCACCATGCTATGCTATGCTATGCTACGCTATGGTATGCTATACTACATTATGGAAAGCTTTGTTGATTAGGGTGAGAGCGAGAGAGCAAGCTGCAGATCTGCTCCACTCGCTTCTTGTTGTGTTGGAGTGAGACGGTAGACGATGGAGACCCCTGAGCATCTGTCAAAACTCACTGCCTTTTTTCTGTATATATATGTGTGTATGGGCGTGTATGTGTGTGTGTGTGTTAGTGTCCTCAGGATAGAAGATAGCTCACCATCTCCCTCTGTCTTTCTCCAGCTGCTCTCCAGTCTTAAGGCCCTGTGGGAGATGGATCTGTCCTCCCTTCATCTCCTGCTGCACGAGAAAGAAACAGTGCTTTAGTCGAGACCGCTTCGGTCGAGATTGAGACGGAAAGGCACAAGAACAAGATCAAGACCACTGAAACTATAACTAAGATAATATCTACAATAGCACTGTTGAAAACAGATCAAGTTAGCTCTCTAGCTAGATTTCCAACTTCACCGAATGTACACTACAGCTAGCTAGCTGTTAGCTACTTAGCTACGTGTTAATGCCTCAGAAAAAGTTGGCACATGTATAGCAGTTAGGTAGCCTAGAATTTATCTAAAGGCGTTCTAAATATAGCAATAAACTGAGAATATGATAGACAAGAAATAAAATAAATAATAATAAAAAGTTAGCTAGGTACCTATATTAAAAAACATGCCAGTTATCATTCTCAGCTAAAATTAACTCTGTAGCTAAAAGTTAACTTCAGCAATAAAAAGAATTTGTGGTTTATATACAGTACCTTATGAAGCTAGCTAGCTTTTTTTATTTTTTTATTTTGACACCTCTACTAAAATTGAACAAACATGCTAGTTATCAAGAGCATTTGCAGCTAACACTAACTAGCTAGCTATCTAGCTGACAAGCTTATATTAGTAATAAAAAGAGTTTGTGGTTTATATACCTTATGGACCTAGGTAGCTTACTGGGGATTTCAATTACACTACAACTAAAATTGAACAAACATGCTAGTTTTCAAGAGCATTTGCAGCTAACACTAACTAGCTATCTATCTAGATAGCAACCTAATATTAGCGATAAAAAAGAGTTTGTGGCTTATATACCGTATGACCTTGGTAGCTTACTGGGGATTTTGATTACACCACAAACAAAATTGAACAAACATGCTAGTTATGAAGACCGATTGCAGCTAACACTAACTAGCCAGTTAGCTAACAAACTAATGTTAGTGACAGAAAGAATTAGTGGTTTATATTCTACCTCGTTAAGCTAGGTAGCTTACTGGGGATTGTTTCTCTTATCTCATAAATTCTTTTTTCTGTATACATCTTTTCTTCCTTTTCTCTCACATTTCCTCCTCTCTTTCATTCGGTTCTTCATCTAGCTTTTCTTGTTTTGACACCTTTCTGATTAGCAAGTGAACGGCATGCTACATTGTTGACATGGTATGCTGTCTGGGTTAACATTGTTCCAGTACTTTCTTTGATTGCAGTCCAATTAATTCTTCTTTGTTTCACTGGTCTGCTGTGAAGAAGAACTAACAGACAGAGTTAGAGGAGCTTGAAAGCCGATTTCTGTCAAAAATGGGTAATTTAAAAAAAAAGAACATCAATAATATTGATTTGGGAAATTTTAAAATACATTTTAAATGAATTCAGGACTCATGTTGAAGAGCAAGACAACACTCAGACAAAATGGATTTGAGACGAAGAGCAGGATCAGGGTAAGGTGGTCTTGTGATCAGTTTTCCTGGAAAGAAAGATGGAGGAAGAGGCAGATAGAATGAGAGTTCCTTTAAGATACCGAACATCTTGATTGTGTGATGATTTAATCATGCGGTTGCTAAATCAATGCCAAATCGGTGGCTCTGTACACTTCCTTGCTAGCTACATTAGCCTTACTCTATCCTTGTAGCGCTCCTGTGCAACTAAAGAAGCGAACATAAAAGCCTACATTTCTTTCTTTCTTTTTTTCCTTCACTTTCTGCAAGCCTGAACAGTAAAAGGTCAGATTACAGAAATGACAGGAAGATGGATGTAATTTTTAAGGCAGCTCATAATCATCAGTGTGTTTTCCCCTCCTATCTCACTCTTCTCTCGCTCTGCTCTTCCGTGGAGTGCAGGCGGCTCCAGATGCTGGGTAAATATTACCCACGGTGCTGTGCGGCAGGCGAATGTGCCGGTTCACTGTTATTTTTTTCTGCTGATGCCTCTCTCCCTAATGAGCCACCCGGGACGGCCGGTGATCTGAACCACTGCTGCTACTGAGGACAGGCAAGAAGAACAGTGCTAGGACTGTTTGTGTGTAAGTGTAAACTTAGTGTAAACACTGAGTGTGTGTGTATGTGTAAACAAATACTTAAACATTAATATACTGCACAATACATCTTTTAGAATATCGATATAAATACAAATAATGCATCACACATTACATACTTTTAACGCATACAGAAAATCCATAGTCCTAAAAGCTTCTATTAATATTCACATAATGTGCAGAAGACTGCATACACACTGCAGTCCTGTTATAGCCAACTCCAAAACTATTGGGACACTATAAGACAATAGTTTTAATTAAAAAAAAAACAAACACACACACACACACACAAAAAAAAAAAATCTAAAGTAGCTCACTTTTTCTGCAAAACATTGATTTCAAAATTAATGGCACCCATACACATCGTCTTGTCATCATTAAACAGTTCGAGAAGGAGTCTTGGTCCGGCTTTAATTCACACCACAGGTTGTCAATCCAGGTCCAGATTCAAATTCAGAGATTGAATCAGTCATTGTAAAACACTGATTTTGTGTTCCACAACCATTTCTGTGTTCATTTGGATGTACACTCTTAGAAAAAAGGGTTCTTCAACTATTCTTTAAGCATTCATTGGATAATTAAGGGTTCTTATCTTCATTAAAAAATTCTACTTGTAACCTTTTTTGATAGTTAAACACTCTGTTAATAGAGTTCTACATAAACCCTCTAAGGCTTCCTTCAGAATTAAGGGTACTTCTCTTCCTGAAAACGCTCTACTTGGAACTGTAGATAGTGTCTGTCTGATAGTGAAATGCTCTTTTGGAGGGTCCTTCCCTAGAAGGACCCTTAAGGAATCTAAAATTTATATTTAAGATTATTGTATTATCTTGTTGAACAAACTGTCTAAGGCCAAGTCTTAATCTCTTGGAAGAGGCATCCAGGGTTTGGGCTAGAATATTAGTTAGTAGTTAGTAGAATTCATAACGCCTTTAATCTTCACAAATGCCCATGAACCACCAGTGACAAAACAGCAAGAAATCATCAATGATCCACCACCAAGTGGGCTTTGGGCGCTTTCCCTTGTATTTAATCCCAATTTCTAAACTTGCTGATGGCGTTTATGGCCAAAAAACCACAATACGTGATTTCAATTGTAGTTCCAATGGTGCTTGGTTCAGACCAATACAACTGTATTTTGTGTGTTTTTCTCATCATGGGCTTCTTTTCCAAACAGCTTGTTTGTTTTCATGAAAACTGTGTCCAGTAGTCAAGAATCAACTGAAACTGTGATTTTTGGGGTCCTCTTTGTCATGCACATCATCCCCGTCACTGTGCAAGAAGACTATCAAATGTTCACCCCCTCCAGACTTTATTATTTGGACCTAATAAAATGGCCAATAAATGTAGCGACAAGGTAAGTGTACCTAATAAACTGGCAGCTCAGTTTATTGCCCTTAGTGTTTTGCAAATGGGTCCTCAGGGAACCCAGATGCTCCACATTTTTGCTCTTTCCCAGCACCAGATACACCTGTAATGATTATTCAGTGTTCTTTAAATGTTTTTGTGAAATGTCATGGGGTTCCTGAGGAGCGGTTTGGAAAACACCACTTTAATTAAACAGAAAATGGTGGTACACTTATACTATAAACCCAGGAATGTTGCTACAGTCCTGAAATATGTCCTTTCAGGAACCTGCCATGGTTTTAATTACTGTGCAAATCCAAAGGGTTTATGTATTAATTAATGCGCTCGTTATAATACGTTATTATTTCTCTAGTAACAACAGAAAGGGACGTGTATGGCAGACGCTCCACATAAACAGATTTAAAAAAACTTGTAATCATTAATATGGTGAAGTTTTCTGTAAGCAGACGTATGTTTAACATTTTTGGAAGGAGTCTCCAGTGTCAGTGCTTTAAAACAGTCAGAGGTAAAGCTGTAACGTTAAATTTTCCAGCACGAGAACTTCAGAGAGGAGTTTGCATTTTGCTGTTTCTCGATAACAAGATGCATTTTTTTTTTAATCTTATTAACTTCAAGAAAGGAAAAAAGAGAGGCTGGTGAGGGAAGGTAAGTGAGGACAGGAATTAACTTGTTGGATGGATGTTCAACAGCTTTGATTGTGACTATAAATGGACAAAAAAGTATGACATGTTGTTCTTTAATAAATAAAAATTGTAATTGTTGGCAAATTGCGGTGGTGTAAGAGGAATAAAACACTTCATTGCATGTCGGGTCACATTGCACCACCCTGTTGTTTATTATTTTATTCTTTGCTAGTAAAATTGCAGTCTACTGCTAATCTGATTTTCATTTTTAAATGGTTATGGTCAAAAAATCTACTTGCATGTCCTACCTCAATGACTACTCATCAACTAAACTGTGATTTATGTACATTATGTATATACAGTATATAAGGAATCAAAAGTCTCACATCTAATGCAGTATGTCTGTGTAATGCTAAATCCAGCGGAGCATTCTGGGATACACATAAAGTGCAGGTTTGATGCATACTGATAAATCTTTTGTTGTCGTTTGGGAGTCACGACTTTGTGTAAAACAACTACGGTGACACGAGGCCTCGGGGGGAATTCGCTTTTCAGCTTCCAAGAAGAACCAGCATCAGCAGAGGGTCAGAAAAATCACGCTCACGCTGGAGGGTTTGTGTGTGTGCGTGTGTGTGTGTGTGTGTGTGTGTGCATGTGTGTGTGTGTCTGTGTGTATGTTTTCGGGGGAAAAGGGGTCAGGACTTTACCCTTGACAGTGATGAGATGGAGACGACATCCTCCCTTTTCTGTATACTCCCTCTCTCTCTCTCTCTCTCTCTCTCTCGCTCTCTCTCCATCTCTCTCTGTGGTCTGTGGTCTGATCTGAGTTGTGGCTGGTGATTAAAAAGGGGGCCGGTTATTTTACTTGCCCTGTAATTTATGCTTGATGGCTTTGCAATCTGCAGCAATCTATCATCTTCATCATCACTGTTGCTGCATTTAATCTTTCCTAGCTGGCAAAATTAATTCATTCCTAAACACCTCTATTTGTGTGTGTGTGTGTGTGTGTGTGAGAGAGAGAGGAATATCATTCATATTAATTTGCTACAACCGCTAATGAAAACTGTTCCGTCTGCACGTTTTTGAATTGCTAGTGTAATTGCTAAGCACTTGCTATTACTATGTGTGGCCTTTAGCATTACTGGTGTACATATATATATATATATATATATATATATATGCTAATCTTCTGATCAAATGCAGCTCCCCCTGCGTGTGTCCCTGCCCTCGTCCTCAGTGCATCGAACCATGCTTTCTATTTTAGGAGTCTTGCTCTGTCCAGGGAATAACACGAGGAACAATTAATAACACAAACCAGCTACTTAGAAGGAAATCAGTGCAGTTATGAAGGTAAAGAGCACTAAGAAGCTAGTTTGACCTCTTAAACTTCCAGGAACCATTTGTACGTCCAGACATTCCTTACTCTCGAAACTATACACCTTTCTTATTATTTTCACTGTAATCACAGAGTAATATGCTTTACGATGAATAACTGGATAAAACCCAGTGACTTTAAGGGATTATCAGTTTTAGTGACACACACACACACTATGTCCTTTCAGTTTGTGAGAAAGCAGGCAGGCCATATTGTGTCCAAAATGTGGGGGGCATGGTGCCCTAGTGGATAGCACATTTGCCTCGCACCACAAGGTTTGGGGGTTTGAATCCTGCCTCCGCCCTTTGTGCACAGAATTTGCAAGTTCTCCCCGTGCTTCAGGGGTTTCCTCCCCCAGTCCAAAGACACGCGTTGGCATTTCCAAATTGTCCATAGTGTGAGACTGTGTGTGATTGTGCCCTGCGATGGGTTGGCACCCGATTCTGGTCCAACCCTGTGTAGGATAAGCAGTAAAGAAAATGGATGGATGGGTGTCCAACTGTCACTTACTTGATATTCATTCCTTGTTTATAGAACTGTTGTAGAAAAGTAATATCACACTTGCAATCGTGTGGTTATACTGAATATCGGCATGGCTGGGATTCGACCGTAGGTAATGTGATATTGCTTAATTATTGGATGGCTGAATCTGAGTATATAGATTGGTACTTGGGTTGAAATTGTTGGGTCTTGGGTACTGATTCAGTGGTATTATGTATAATCTCAGTTGGTTATACACTTAAACCAACATGTAATGCAAATTATAGTGGATGACGTGATAAGTAAAAAAAAAAATAGCTATGGAACTAGCTACCTTCACTAAATCATACTTAAAGACTACATGAAATGGATATTTGAACACATTTTTTTCCTGCCATTTAACATAGATCCATATGAAGTAGCATATTTGGACATGCAGGACATCTATTGGGGTTTTATCCAACAGGATTCGAGTGGCTTGGGAAAAGTAGGTGTTCCAAACCACAAACACAAAGCCCTTCACCTGTAGACTTTCCCATGGTGGAAAACTGTGATTTGTCTTGTACCCAGAACTACTTGCAGAGACATCGTTAGAGAAACCAATCAGATATGAGAACTGTAGTGTCATTTAAAATAATGTTTAAGTATATAACTAACATTAAAGGTGTCTTTCCTAATCATATAATACTTTGAATAGCCAATTATTATTTGCTGTAATAATAAATTAGACCACATTTATTAGGAACACACTGGAACCATGCTGTCTTTGATTTGACAATAAAGTAAAATAAAAGGCCATTCTATTTTTATTTCTCCTTTGATAAACACATCTCTTGATTCATCATCAGTCTAATGCATACCCCTCCTATCATGTGCGTCATTCGTAAAGTGAATGCAGTGCTCATACAGTCACCATCATGTTTCCCTGCTGTTCATTTGTATTAAAACCCACTTCAGATCAAGTGCACTTCACAGAACAAGGCAGCGTAGTTTCGTCTCTGAGGTCCTGGCCAGCAGCACAATAGCAACACGCCAGACTGGATAGCAAAACACACACTGCTCGCCGGGTTTTACTGGATCAGAGAGAGAGTCACATTCTCCTTGTAAACACGCCACGGGACTCAGAGACAACTAAGCAATCTCGCTTAAATTCCCTCTGCTCTTCTACAGGCTGCTGTCTCCTAACAGTCTGTTTGTGTTTGATTGAAAAGAGGAGAAATTTTCACCATGGACTTTTGGAGACTGATAGATAGGAAGAGGAGTATTTTTATGAGCATGTCCTGATTACAAAATATAGGCTGAAAACTAATTGTTATAAATTGCCAGTAACATTGCTTTTTCCATTGGATTTTATACCAGTTTTATACCAAAGCACTGTTAAACTCTTGATTCTGATTGGTCAGAAGGTATTGATTGATTTTCTATAACAGCAGCGCTGTGACAATACGCAAATCACAGGTTTATGTTAACGGCCTCATTATTGTTGTATATGTTATCGTTTCTATAGTAACAGCTCATTCACAGGGAACTGTATAACAGATTCTCGACATAATTTCAGTCTTACAATAAATAAATGATTAGAAGACCTGTTGTTATTTAACACAATAAAAACCAGTGTAATTGTTGTTACGGTGAAGTTTTCTGTATTATTTAATTTGTATGATAGGAGAGTCCAGTGTCAGCGCTTTGTAACAGTCAGAGGTAAAGCTGTAACTTTAAGTTTTCCGACATCTTCAGGACAGAACAGACAGAGTTTGCACTTTCAGGTCTCTCAGTAACATGACAAGCTGTGTTTTTTTTGTCTTATCAACTTAAGAGAAAGAAAATAGAGAGGCTGGTGAAAGAATGGAAGTGATAACAGGAACTAACTTGTTTTGCAGATGTTCCACAACATTAAATGTAACTCTAAATGGATAAAAAGCATGACTTGTAATTGTTGGTAAATTGCTGTGGTAGAAGGACAATAAAACACTTCAGGATGTGCTGTTATTGGAAAATAATCAGTCAGGATGGTACCCATAACTGGGCTTCATGTTGGTCCCTATCACACCACCCCATCATTGATCATTTTCCTAAAACAGGTTTCCCCCAAGTGGTTTATTCCTTGCTTATAATATAAATGTAACAGTTGTGTAGCAATGCACATCCACGGCTATTGATCAACACTGAGTTTAAAAGTAACAAACCTTCTGTTTGGCTTTTTGGGAAGTCATAAAATAGAAAATAATAAATATATAAAATCTATTCGTATTCATACTATTCATAGTATTCATACTAATACACAAATATGTTCCTGGACAATGAATGATGTACTCTAGCAAGAAATATGTAAAAATATAATGTATAATTCTGTCCTAATGTCATAAATTGTCATCTACAACATGTTTTACCGTGATTGCTGTTACAACTCGACTAAATATTACTGTGACAACAGTTAAAAATATCTCATATTTCAAATCCTTTGTTGGAGAATAATGATGAAAAATCAATAATATATCACAATACTAAGTGCTAATGAATGTGTTTACTGAATAGAAAGCTTTATATTACTCCTAAACCACACTCTCATATTTTAAGCCCTCACATTTTGCTTTCCTTCTTTTCTTCATCTCTCATTTTCGTTCTCTGTCCATGGGCTCGTGAGCAGGCGAGATGACCTTTGAGACTGAAAGTGTGCGAAGCAGCAGCTGGTTGAAGCAGCTGTGAGCTAAGGACAGGGCGAGTGGACGGAGGAGTGTTTGATTATTCATTATGAAGTGATAGAGAGATGGGGAAGAAGAAGAAGAAGAAGAGAGAGAGAGAGAGAGAGAGGGAGAGAGAGAGACATGGTTTGTTTGATGTCCAGGAGAGGCACGTAGCGCTGCAGGGGCTTGTGGGATAGCTGAGGCACTTCCTCTGAGGCCACTTTTCCTCTCTGTCACATTCTCAGATGTGACAAGAGCCTCACGGCCACTTTGGTCCACTGCTATGACACACACACACACACACACACACACACACACGGGTTGTCAGATTCCTCTAAAATTGCACCATTTTTAATTATTTAATAGATTTAGTATTCAGATGCATTTGAGTATTAATATTAAAAACATTATCAGTAGGATTACACCATGACTTTATATACTATTTTTATTGAAATAAAAAAATTGTAACATTCCTAAGCAAAGAAAAATCAATATCACAAAGTTATCATATATTTTAATGCTTAGATTCATTGATATTTTTTTCCCCGCACAGTTTTCTTGTCATTTTTTCCTAAAAGTAGAACATGGGATCTTAAACTCTTGAATTTGCATTTTTTTGCCTGTCAATTTGTAAATATGAAATTTGAATAGCATTTTAACACAATTCTGTTACTTTCACAGCCATCAACTTTCACCACTAGGGGGCCTTGCGCTTATACAAAATGAGACAAAGTGTGTGTGTGTGTGTGTGTGTGTGTGGAGCTCAGAAATGCTAAAAGGGGCTTGATGAGTTTGATCAAATCACGAGTCTGTCAGAAAGAAAGAGTCATCATCTTCGTTATGAAATCATATTTCATCTCCCCACACCAACAGAGACGGATGGTACACTAAATATCAATATGAAATTCAATTCTTAATGACACACGTATTCGTACAGTGATACCCATATCAGTAGTGTTTTTTTGTGGAAGTTCCATCTGTGCAGACTTTTTTATTTGTTCTCTTTCGCTGTTACTTTCATTTTACACTGTATTCTTACATTACTTTATGTATCTGTATGAGTGTATGCATCACACTGCCTACTGCAGTGAGGATTTATGGAGGGAAGAATGCTTGGATGGATAAGTTAATGACTGGACAGATACTGCTTATCGATGAATGGTTGAATGGATGGTTGAAAAAATAAGTATATGAGTAGATGGAGGGATGGATGGATGGATGGATGCATAAATGCTTAGAGAGTTGAATGAAGTTGAATGAATAGATGGATGGATGAATATTTGGATGGACAAGTTAATGACTGGATAGATACTGCTTATCGATAAAGGTTGAATGGATGGTTGAAAAAAGAAATATGTGAGTAGATGGAGGGATGGATGGATAAATAGATAGAGTTGAAAGAAGTTGAATAAATGGATGGATTGATGGATGGATGGCTGGCTGGATGGATGGATGGATGAATGAGCAGAGAGTTTTGAGAATGGATACATGTATGGATGATTGTACAGATGGAATTAAGGAATGGATGTATGGAAGAATGGATGGATGGATGGATGGATGGGCAGATAGTTTTGAAAATGGATGTATGTATGGATAGAAAAAAGGAATGGATGTATGGGTGATGAATAGATGGATAGTTGAATGGAAGGATGGATGATGGTAGTTGGATAGATGAGTGGATGGATGGTTGGTTGAAAGAAGAAATAGATAGGTGGGTAGGTGGATGGATTGATAAATGAATAGACAGCTCAAGTGAAGTGATGGATGGATGGATGGGCAGATAGTTTTGAAAATGGATGGATAGACAGATGATTGTATGGGTGGAATAAGGGAATGGTGGATGAATAGATAGATAGATAGATAGATAGATGGTTGAATGGTATGAGATAACATTAGTACCAAAATCGCTTTGCTGATGTTGATTGTTTATTATTTTAGGAGAAAAATGTGTTGATGTGCGTGCTTGGTTATTGTGGTATTTTTGTTGTTCTACTTGATGTGCGTAATCCTCCTTGTTGTCTTTTGTGTTATTCTCACAGTCATTTCATTGTGTCATACCATCATAATGGCAATACTACAACCTGCTGATTACTAATCTTGACTTACGCAGATATTCAAGCCAAGAAGAGCTGTATGAATCTTGTTTTATTTCGTCTCTAAAGCAGATGACAGGTCTAACGATTAAAATGGCAGCTCTAATGACACAGCAGAAGATGAGAGAGTGACTTAAGAGAGGAAAAAAAAACTATGAATATAATTAAGCAAACAGCAACACACCAAAAGCTGCTTTATAAGCTAAAACATTAGCCAATGGCAGTCGATCTTGACAAGACATAAAAGAAAGCAGTTTTTGGATACAATAGAACCTCATAGATGGATGGATGGATGGATGGTTGGATAGATGGTTGAAAGAAGGAATACATGCATGGGTAGAAAGATGGATAGATGGTTGAATGGATGGGTGAATGGATGTCAAAAAAGGATCATAAGCATAAGATGAAAATATCAGTTCTAATAACACAACAGATGGTGAATCAAAACAAAACAAAAAAAAAGACTAATACAAATGACCAAACAAAAACATATAAAAATAGACAAAATTTGGCAAAGACCATTGAAATACACAAAACATTACATGGTTGGAAGAAGAAATGGATGGATGAATGACTGGACTGATGGTTGGATACATGGTTGAAAGAAGGAAAAGATGCATTGTTAGGTGAATGGATGAATGAATGGATGGATGGATGGATGGATGGATAGATGGATGGATGTCATTGAAGCAGACGAATACAAATACAAAATACAAGCAAAAACACATAAAAAAAAAATTAGCTAATGACAGCTCATATCAACAAAACATTAGAGCATGCAGCTAACTTTTTGGCACTAATGAATGGATGGATAGATGGATGTATAGATAGATAAACATTAAGAATTGGGAAGGATTGGTATGTGTGTGTTTTACTCAGTGCTCCAGAGGGCTCTTTTGTCTCTGTCAGATCATCCTGATTAATTTCCACCTCCGCTTCTCCCCACCTCTCCATCTGATACTTCAGTCCTCCTGCACCGTTTGACCCTGTCATCAGTCATTCCACTCAATCCTCAATCCTGTTGACCTCTGACCCCAGTCTGGCTCCTCCTCATCACTCAGCACCTCTGATTGGATGGGTAGGATGGGCCAACTTTTGACCCAAACCCTTTCCATGTCTCTCTCTGGATCGGTTCTTGGAGCAGTCCTTCATCCACCGCTGTGCTGCGTCCTTAATAACCACCTGTTTAAGGTCTTCAGAAGTCTTCAAAAAAAAAAAAACTCCATAAACTCCTTCTTTTTTTACATTGAGGCATTTTTTTTGGAAATCTTTTGCATCGTACTTTACTTTTCAGGAGTTCTTTTTGATAATGAAATCTTGAAGGAAAGAATTTCCCACCCTGCAAATGTTCTTACTTGCATTGTGATGTCTTTTTTTTATTCCTTAAAGCGCACAGTCTTGTCACGGTGATCATTTCCATTCATGCCACTTTGGCTGAATCACACCATCGAGTGTGACAGTGTTTGAGCAGTCAGCGCTTGCTGCGTGAAGTCGTGTGAGAAGTGTGTCACAAAGTAGCTGTCTCACACTCACCACCAACATTGCGACTCCCGCCATGAAGTGCTGATTTCAGACAGGCGCCTGAGCTGGGAGGGGGCCCAAGAGGGGACTGAGCAGAGACGGATGAGTGCTCATGCCTCTCTCATCGACGAGACGAGTGTTAGGACTGTCACCATCCCGTCAATGATACACACTCCCTTTCTTACCTCTTCATCTGTTTATCCCCTCATTTTATAGCTTGACATCCATTTTCACTCTTGTTTTAGAGGTGACTTATTTTCGAGGACTGATTTAAACAACACGACCTTGTAAAAGCAAGTGAGATTTCATTAGTTCCTCTAGATTCCAACTCAGATTAAATCACTACACACTATTTTTGCACAATACATTAATTTCGTTTGCTAAAAATGTTCTACCAGGTCAGGTAACATACTGTAAATGAAATGGGAAAATCAGAAAGAAGAAAGTTTCCCATTTATTGCTGTGGCTGTTATTACCTTTTCAAATATAGAGGAAAAATGAACGAACTGTTAACTTTCAAGTGTATTCATCTATAAAAGGCAGTGGAATTTTTCCATTTAATAACTCAGATCCTTGCGATAGGTAGGAAAAGGAGCAGAATATTGAGCTTAGTCACTGTGCATAGCTGATTTGCGGTGTGTTTTTGCACTGTAGGCTAACTTCGGTGATGTGATGGACATTTCCATTGTGTAGCCTCGCTGGCGCATCCATCACCTTGATCACAATAGAATAGGAAATTCTGCTGTGCATATCGGACTGGTCTAAATGTCAAAGTATGCAAAATTTCCTTTTTTCTTTTTTAAAGAATGCTTACTTAAAACCTGTATTTCAAACTGTTCTCCATGAATCTAATAATACAGGGTTTCCCAAAAATCTCCACACATAGGGGACTGTGTTTGCCAGCACCATGTTGGTTGTTTCTTCATCAGTGGATGTTCGTGGACGTTCACTTCTTGGTCAGTCCGCAACACTTCCAGTCTTTTTGAATTTGTTAATAAGTTTGGCAACAGTGTCATCTGTGTGTCTTGCTTGCCATGTTTCCTGTTAAAGTCCATCACAACCTTGCGACAGCTTCCTGATCCAGCCATGAGAATGATTTCAATACGTTCTTCTTTTGTCAAAGGCATTCTTAAAGTCTATCTGAAAAAATATATATATATATACACACACACACACACACACATATATATATATATATATACATATGAAGAGTTTGGTTCCTAAACGCTATAAATCCATTTTGATCAATTTGAGTAAAAATGTGTTTTCTTTACCAAGAAAGTGCAAGATGAAAACCACTATTTTCTGTTTCAAACTTTCACATAGCATCTTTAGGTTATAATAACATTAAAAATTCAAATCCAGATTTTGATTTTCAAAGATTTATTATAAAAACTGATTATTTTTTCCCCAAAATGCAATAAATCCATGACACGTTTTTTTTTTCGCCGCTGAACTTTTTTGACGGCGATCAGCTGTAAAATGGCTTGGCCCTGCTCGGTTTTCGTTGACTTCAAGTAAAACAATTGAAAGTTTCTCAAAAGATCCCCTGGGGTCAATGTGTCAGCGTGACAGAAGTTTGATGCTGTCGTGTGAGAACAAGCAACAGCCGGCATTTTTCCTCCTCCCGAGTGCCTCATCTTCTTAATCTCCTCACGTAAATGATTAGATTTCGATGGCTTACGTTTCTTCCCCACCTCAGAAACCACCACAGGTTCATCAATGCCGTCAAAATTATTCATTTTTTTGTTTGTTTGTTGATCACAAAGTACAAAGTAGATGAGGAAA
Organism: Pangasianodon gigas; assembly: GCA_022758105.1. Lineage (NCBI taxonomy): Eukaryota > Metazoa > Chordata > Actinopteri > Siluriformes > Pangasiidae > Pangasianodon > Pangasianodon gigas. The sequence continues at coordinate 4,093,408 of CM040466.1, forward strand.
ACTAGGATGCCGGGTGTATTCAAAGTGCCGCCATTACTGTTTACAATGCGTGGAATGGTGCGCTGTGATTGGTTGAGCGGATGTGTCGCATTCTGCAGAGAAGGGAGACTGGCGTTTGTCGCGGTTTGGAAAGATAGGGAGAAAACATGACAGAATAACAAGGCGGATATCGCATGTATGAAAAATTTTAGAAGACGTTTTGCTAAAAAGTGGTAATTTCCCCTATGTATGGAGACTTTTGGGACACCCTGTAGAAAACTCTGTACTCTGTATCATACGTATCATAATTTACATTGTTTTTCTGAGCACTTGTTCCAACATGAAGGCATTACCCTACTGGCCAGCGTGTTTACGTCAGTTGTGAGATTATATGACAGAAGGTGCCAAAAAAAGTGTGATGTCTGGACATCGAGGTGTGATAGCAAGTAGCCATAATTTTCCAGGTTACCCTGTGGCCTAGACTCTATATCTCATCATACAGAAATCCATCTTCTTTATTAAGAGAGGAGGAAGGCCATCTCAGATATAGGTTTGTGATTTCTTTCTGATGATTCCTATAACTGCTCAGGCACGACTCAAAAGACTGAAGGCAGTCAAAGTGCAGAGCAGGAACATGAAGATGCCACTTCACTCGATTCAACACGAACTTTACATCAGAGCCAGTCGTCAATTTGGAAATCACAATGGCTGGACCCATGGCTGGTTCGAAACCAGGCACAGTTTGTCTTTGTCACTAATAATAAAGTAACACATCTTGAAATGAATGTATTAAGAGGACAAAAAACATTGGGACCAAACTTTTTTTTTATAGTGTTTCTTTTCTTTCTGTGATTGAACACTCATGAGAGTCAAAGTAAGCAAAGTAAGGAAAGTAATTTTGGAAAATTAACGCTAGCCACTGCCTGGGCTCGTAACAGAAAAGTGTATGCCCTATTGCCTGTGAATTGCCTGTGCTTTCTGGGTGGAAGGGATGGTATACTCATTCTCCCCTGTCAATCATAATGCTAACCTTGGATGTCTGTGAGCTCAAGTATGAGGAAGAGGGCAGATAGCACTTTCCTCTGAGTGTGTTGCACTGCCCTGTGATGCAGCATGAGCAGCAATTATGCAGAAACAACAAGAACAAGATACATTTGGCTGGCTTCATGTGTCTTGGAGGAAGCACATGTTAACCTTCACCATAGTTGTTGTATCATAGGGCAAATTGGGGAGAAAAATGGGGGAAAAAACTTCCAAACAAACAAGCCATAACATTAAAACCACTGACAGGTGAAGTGAATAACATTGATTATAAAATTACAGTGGCACCTGTCATGGGGTGGAATATATTAGACAGCAAGTGAAAAGTCAGTTCTCGAAGTTGATGTGTTGGAAGCAGGAAAAATGAGCAAGCGTAATGATCTGAGTAAGGGCCAAATTGTGATGGCTAGATGATGGGTCAGAGTATCTCCAAAATGGCAGGTCGTGTGGGGTGTTCCTGGTATGCAGTGGCTAGTACCTACCAAAAGTGGTCCAAGGAAGGGCAACCAGTGACCCGGCGACAGGGTCATTATGTTATGGCTTATCAGTGTATATCATATAATGACAGTGTCTCAGTGACCTCAGTTACAGCATCACCCAATGATTCAGGTACTTTTTAAGGATGTGACTAATAAAGCAGATACAGTTTGAGGATCTGGACATTTCAAATCACAGTGATTGGGTTAACTCCAAACACTGCTCTTCCCAGTCCTAATAAAATCTATAATATTAAAGAAATTTCCTATTTCTATGCTTTAAAGCCATTTTGAAAGACTTCTCTGTACATGTGCCTTATTTACATATACTACATAGTTTCTGGTTTAAACTGAGCCAATACCCAGCAGTTCACTGACATGGACTATAAATAAGAGCCAATAAATAACAGTGTAAAAAAAAAACCTGCAGGAAAGTTGAGACAGATATAATTCATTGATATAGTCTGTGTGTCCCTTTCCTGATTGGAGAGCAATCTATCAAAGAGACCCAGAATAATTAAAAGTCATCATTTTGTCAAACAGTGACAGTAAAGGGAGGGAATCAGAACGTCTCTTTTTGAGAGGTGTTATTTTCCTTCATCTGAAAGATGACCCTTAAGTGCAACTTGACACCCTTGATATCCAGCATCAACCATTTTGTCTTCGTCTGCCTGTACTTCTTTGCTCTTATCAATACCATTTTCCCACAATAAGATACTTTTCAACACTTTGCAGTAGCTTTTTTCCCCATATTTTCTTTCTCTGACTCACCAGTCTCAATTTTCCTCCTTTTAGTTTGTCATGCATCAAAAGAGCTTGACGTTTGTGACAGGAAAGGTTCTGGAGACCTCTTCCTGTCTGACTACTTTTTTTTCTTTCTCCCAGTTGTCAGTGGAGGATCAGCTCTACTGCCTGCTCCGTCTTCAGGCCTTTCCCATGGCAGAACTGTGTAGTGAGCAAGGAAGCGCTAGATCCCTCAGGCCTAACCTCATTTCACACAGAAACAGGATGAAGGAGAGGCACAGATTCTGATACTTGGCTTGTACAGTCTTCACACATGCAGTATTTTGACTATTTGAATCTAACCCTGGTTCTTTTCCGTCCTTTGGTGTGGTTCGTTGGTGTGGGCGGGTGTAAACACAACTGGTTTAAGATGGTCTGCTTCAACCCTAATTCAACCTAATTGCAGGAATAAACCAAATTTGCTACGTATTATAGATTTTGAGTGCCACTGTTTCGACATATGAGCAGCTAAAGGGACGATCGCAAAATGAGTGGCATGAGGACAGATATGGAATGTTCCAAAAGTTTCAAATTCAGGAAATTCATAGGAAATATAGTACGCAGAAATCGTAGATTCATTAAGGCTCAATGTTCAGTGTGCTCAGCTGATTTCTACCTGATTTCAACATGGAACAACTTCAGAACAATCAGCCAATTAGAATTGTTAGCATGTCATATTTTAAGACTTTGACAATGGTGGCCCATATGGCATTCACACCTCAGGTCAAACCAATCATGGCAACCAATCATGGATCTCTTCCCTGTGGTGAATGCACCAACAAACAAACCCCAAATAAATGAATATGGACTAATTCTTATGACTTGCTTCAGTTTTTATCACATGCACTGTGACATGACTGATGCTTCTCTAAGCTTCTAAGCCTGTTTCCTTCTTTCTTCTGCACAGGCCCCCAAAGATTTTGGAGCATTGGAAAGACAGTCCATTGAGTGTGAAGCAAGGCAGTTTGGAAAAGCATCCAAACTGAATGCCAACCTCTGCTGTGATTGGCTAGCAGCAATGTGTGAAGGAAGAAGCTATGTTGGGTCATCCAACCCAGACAGAATTTGGTTGTAGCAAACATTTTAAGGACTATTCCTTTTTGAAATCAAGACTTTTAAATAGTTTATTGATCAAGTATCAGAGTTAAACACATTGTTTTATTTTTATAATAGGATCTATACTCTGATTTGTATTTATGAAGGATTAACAGAATAGTGTGGGCTATGTTAGTAAAATTAAACAGTGTGGTGTGTATCAATGCTACGTTAATACTCTGCAGATAAAACAGAAGTTCTTGTCGATTGATTGGAACAACTTGCTTATTTCTTGAATAGTCAGTGTTGCTTGGATTACCACATTTTTAAAGTAGTTTGCCCATTCACATTTAAGCTGAATTATACCACAGCATGGTTGAATGCTTGAATCTGATTGGTCAGAAGGTGTGCATTATTTTTGTATAACAGCACAGGTAGTTCTGTCTTTAACATTAACAATAGGTTAACATTAATGTGCTCATTCTAATATGTTTAATGTTCATATGGTAACAACTCATACACAGGAACTTGTATGGCAGATGCTCAACAAAATCTCATAATAATAATATACAGATTTAATGAAACGTGTTGTTGTTTAACAAAGAAAAACCTATAATTGTTGGTGTGGTGATTTTTTTTTGTTAAGAGACATTTATTAAACATTTATGGAAGGAGTCTCCTTTGGAAGCATTTTGTAACAGTCACAGTGCATTGTGAAGTTTCAGGACAGGAAAGTCTTCAGGACAGAGGAGTTTATACTTTCAAGTTTCTCTGTAAAATGACAAGCTGCATTCTTTGAACAAGAGAAAGCAATCTGATCAAGTGAGAGAGCGAAAAGCTAGCTTTTACTCTCGGACATTGTGCAACAATTTTTTCCCCCTTCTTTCGGTTGCTCCCATTTGGGGTTGCCACAGCGGAAACCTGCGTCCGCAAATTTTGATTCTGGCACAAGTTTTACACCAGATGCCCTTCCTGACGCAACCCTCTTCATTCTCTGGGCTTGGGACCAGCACTGACTTGTGCAACCCTCCAGTGGCTGGGGTTAGTTCCTTGACCAGGAATTGAACCCAGGCTGTGTGATGAGAGCACCACATGCTAGCCACTAGTCCACCAGGGAACCACCTTCCACAACATTTGGTTATGATGTAATATGAAAATACATATGGTTGTGCTGTTATACGACAATAATACACTTCAGGGGGTAGCGGCGCTCCGCTTGTGTGTTGTGCCGTATCACACCCCCCAACGTGCATTATTTTCATATAACAACATGGTTTGGAGTGTGTTATTCCTTACATATGGAACATAAACTCTGAGTAAAACTGAAACCCTCTTAATAGCCTATGAAACTTTAATTTTTACATTTTAATTTTTAAATTTTTTAAACTTTAAATGTAAAACTTTAACATCTTGTGTTAATAGTTTATTCAGAACATGTTTTCAGATAATTGTTCCCCATTAGAATGCATGATTTTGTATAATCTTCCTTAGATGACGCTACAACTACAACTGCAACATCAACGTCTTAGCTGAAATGTTGCCATTTTGGCAAACAGCAGTACTTTAACATATTACTTCTTGCTGCTTGCTCTCCCACTCCATAATCTGATGGACAGCAACGATCCTCCCACAGTTCTGAAAAAAAAAAAACCCTCAAGGTTTTCCTAAGTTTTTTTCTGTGACACTTGGAAACACTTTGGATTAAGCATAAATCAAGCATTACAGAGATGTAGGTGCCCACTATGATGCCCGATTATAAATGCCTGGCTGCTCTCTGGTGGCCATGTGGGCACAGCAAAGAGTCTGTGGTGCGTTCACTGTTGCTGGAAGTGGCAAGATGTGAAGGAGAGATGTGAAGGAGCGAGAGAGGATGTGTGTCTCTTCCTGGCAGACATGTTGCCTTCACAGCAGACTGACAGCTGAAAGCCTGTCCATCGCGTTTGAACGAAGGACCCCTCCCAGGACTTAACCCACATTTACTTCTATTTCAGGGTAACCATCTCTTCACACACATTTAGAAGCTCATCCACTGAAGCAACACGAAAGTGACTCTTCAACATAACCGCAGGATACAGACACACACCAAAACACATACAGACCAGAGATTTGTAAAAAAAAAAAAAAAAAAA
>CM040466.1:4103069-4193992 GCA_022758105.1 Pangasianodon gigas
AAAGGGAAAAAAAAAAAAAAAAAAAAAAAAACATACATAGGGAGAAAATCTGATGAGTCAGAAAATTCTAGAGAGTGATAGATAATAGCAACATTACAGTTAGGTGTCGTTCAGCTCAGTGTGTGTTACATGGTACATGAGTGTTATGTATAAACTATTTATTTAAAGATTCAAACTACTATGTACCAATGCTTGATTTGGGAGTGTAGTACTGGCTGGACTAGCTTTATTGACCTTGTTTTGTTACAAAGTTTGTTGGCTATTTTTGTTATGCAGTTTTGTAGGCTAGTTGTGTTACACAGTTTTGTAGTCTAGTTTTGTTACACAGGTTTGTAGGCTAGTTGTGTTACGCAGTTTTGTAGGCTAGTTGTGCTATACAGTTTTGTAGGCTTGTTTTGTTACACAGTTTTGTACACAGGTTTACAGGCCAGTTGTGTTACATGGATCTGTAGGCTTGTTGCAGTACACAGCTTTGTAAGTTAATTGTGTTACACAGTTTTGTAGGATAGTTTTGTTACGAAGTTTTGTAAAAAGGAGACAAATCAGTGTATTTGTTTTCTCCCTCGTTGTTTTGTTTTCTTCCTCTGACCTCTCACTTTAGGTGATAAAAACCCACATAGCAGCGTTTATACACACTTGAGATGTTTTGTAAAGATGCAACTGTATTGCTTTGTGTGCGTGCCTGTGTGTGCACGAGAGAGTTAATTAGTGGTGACTTACCAGTTCTTCGCTCTGTTTGAGATCTCACTCTGCATGACATCGTGGTAGCTACACCTCCCCAGCTTCTCAGGACTCAGAGAAACATCAGGCAGTGTTGCTCTGTAACCTGGGCAAATAAACAATATTAATGAGCCAAGGTGTGAGTAGAGAGCTGGATGATAAAGTATAAAAACATGTAAAAATTGCAGTTCTAAAGTGGCATTAAGAGTTATAAAGTGAAAGTGCAAAAAAATGGCTGTGAAATGAGGTACAAATAGACACACTGTTCATTTAATGAACAGCTTGTTTCATTAACTGCAACAAATCCTGCTGCTTTAAGCCATGTTATAATCCTTTTTATACCACAGCGCTGTTGAATTCTTCATTCTGATTGGTCAGAAGGTGATGATTAATTTTTTATTAACTTTTCTTGTTTTGGAGACATTCCACAAAATTAACTGTAGCTATAAACAACTAAAAATATGACTTCTCATTCTTTAATAAATAAAAAATAATAATTGTGGACAAATTGCTGTTGTATAAGAGGAATAAACACTTGTCTTAATAAACGTGTCTTGTTATAGGAAAATGATCAACTTCGAGGTTGAAACAGTAACTGCGCTTCATGTCAGGCTGCATCACAGCATGATTATTTTCCTAAAATAACACACCCCCAAGTGTTTTATTCCTTACATAATGTGCAATATTATCCTTGATTTCTCCTGATTTCTCCTATAAACATATTTATAAGACAACATAGAATTAGTACTTGAATGATATTATGCATTATTAGTCATTTTCTATAAAATTAGCAGACTTTGGTTGCAATGTATGAGCAGGTATCATCTTTGAAGCGTAGTGCTGTTTATGAACTTGTATGCCATGTCATTCAAATACAGTTACAACATCAATCAATAATTATTAGTTGGAGTGTGTACATTTTGGTATTGAGCTTCATATTTTTCAGTTACTTCACTGAAATCTGATCTGAGATAAAACTCTCAGTGCTACAGCATGAAGCGCTGAAACAGACTTGTGTAGGTGCTGTCATGCTGAGTCTGGGGTGCAGAAATAGGCACAAGAAAGAAAGAAAAGGTCCAGTTGGCTGCGTTAATATTACAGAAGGTATGGTGAACATTCGGAGCTGAAGCCTGGCCTCATGTATGAGGTCCGTATAACACGACTGAAATGCCACGAAGCTCTTAGGGAGACCTGAATTAAACATGTCACTCCACAGCATTCAGACTTTTCTTTTCATAGACCACCTTCTCCTGTTCATTCCTTCCCTCTCTCTTTTTCTATTATTTTCTCATTCCTTTGTTTGGACAAAATGAAGAGCAAAGGTATCTTATTTACCAGATAATAAAAAAAGAAAAGCACCTTAAATATGTTTAATACATATTCTCATTTGCAGACATGCTCAACATGCGATTTTTTTGTGTTTTTTGTGGGTTTTTTTTTTTGCTCACATAGTTGAGGTTACGGTGGCGTCCTGCATTATTACAGAGCCGAGCCACTGCGGCTCGTCAGCTCATCAATTTCTAGGAAATTCACCTGATTGATGAATGATTAACGAGCATATTTCCTGCAGAATCAAAGCCATCATTTTTGTCTTTTACCTTTTTGACAGCATTTCAGTTATTTAATGCTGTCAACCAAAACTTGCTGTATCATCATGTCCCACCCAGACACACAGATTAAGCTGTAGATCAGACTAAAAAGTACTCTCAAAGTAGGCTCATGATTGACGGCTATTTCCCCCCCAGTACTCTGTAATGTGTGTAAACTCAGCAGATATGGTATTCTTGTTTGACAACCAGTCTAAGGTGGAATGCCACGCTGCCTACTGTGAGTCTGATATTTAACTAATGCACTCAGAAAAGGGGTGAGAGAGAGAGAGATAGAGAAGGGGCGGATCTTTTATTAATGCGACACATTAATATTCCAGGACCGAGAGACAACGCCCATTTCTCTCCTCCTGAAGAATGAGGAATAACAGCTCCTCATCATGAGCTTTCCCGGGTGGGACAGCCCTCTCTGGACCGCTGTGAGGGGGAAAAAAGAGTGTGTATGAGTGTATGCATAAGAGAAATTTTCTGCTGAACATTATTATGTGTCCCTTTTCACACTCCAAACCTCACTCACACTCACTCACTGCTCTCTATAAGCTATGCTATCTACCACAGCAATGGAAAACACAGCCCATCATTATCAAAGTTATTTTAAACATTTAAATAATTCACTTTGAGCATAGATCACAAGTAGAAAACAAGTAGAAAGGTAGACAAGTAGATAAGGAATGCCATATGGGGTATGTCATATGGGGTGTGTTGCCATATGTTGCCATATGGCAACATACCCCAAAATACACCCTAAAATAAATACCCCAAATATTTATTTTAAATAACAAAACACAACATAACACTTTTCCATGTGGGTATCAAAATTTGTGCAATAGAGAGTTAATCACAAGTTCTCAAAGCCAATAAAAAGTAGGTGGTCAAAAAGAAGAGTGGAAGAAGTGAAAGAAAAAAGCAGAAGGAAGAAACAAATGGCAGAGAAAAATAACTTAACAACTGTCACTTAATAAAGAAGATAGACAAGCCTCTTAAACTAAATACATGCTGCTGTGTTGTGTGATCATGGCTCTGTCCTCGCTGTGCGATCACTGTGCTCTGAGTGTGTTTGCACCACTGCTGAAGTGTGTATCCTGTGAGTCTGATCACTCCACGGGTGTGTGTGTGTGTGTGTGTGTGTGTGTGTGTGTGTGTGTGTGGAGGTTCAGGACCTCTGATCCCCTCAGTATCCAGCTGCAACCCCTGTAACCCAGATCATCGCTCCATCCTATTAAAGTGGCAGTGTGGCGGATTAGTGCCAGGGAGCAGGATAATGGGCATCGCAGCAGGCCAAATCCGCTTTCCTGAACAGCGGCTCGGAGACGCATGAAGGCCAAATTCCCCATTTAAAACCGCAAGAGACGGGGACCTATTATAGTGACTATCCCGCTGTAACCATCTCTCTCTCTCTCTACCTGTCTCTCGCTCACTGACTCTTACTTGCTGTTCTAGTTTATGAGTTTACTTTTAGCTCCTCGTATCTGAGTTTTCAAAGAACTTTCAAGATACAGGTATATATCTTTAAATATCTATATCATTCTTACCAAGTGAAAACATTTGAAATAAAATTTTAAATCTATGTAATATTTCTAATTATGGGATTATTATACATAGTTACTACAAGTAAGGAATAAAACACTCAGGGGTGTGTGGTTAGAGGAAAATAATCAACAGCATGGTGGTGTCATGTAGCCATGTACACACATACTTTCTATCCATAGGTTATAGTTATCACTTATTATTACATTATAGCAGCTATAAACAGTCATTCCCTCGCCAGACTCACTTTTTAAGGTAAAAACACAAAAATTCAGGTTGTCATCTCATCAAAAAACCCACAAAATGCAAAGTCCTCTGTGAGATAATGTTCAGTAAATAACTCCTCAAAGAAAACACCACCATATCAATGATTATATATTTTTCTTTGTTAAGTAACCACGCATTTTAAATCTGTTTATAAGGCTTAAATTAGTTCTGTCATACTTTTATGTGCATTATTTTTAAGAGTTTAAACATTATTTCATTTGATTCAGTAAGCTAACTTATTATTTGCAGTAAGGGATAGATTATTATCTTTGCACTAATATCATTGTCTCTCAGCTTCTGGATGCTGTTCTCCACCTTAAGATGAGTCGTGCACCCGAACACCAGTGCTGAAGCTTCAAAAGCATTGTTATTGTAAAAAAATCAATGTTACACAATCTGAGATCTGAGCTGCTTATTAGTAAATCTTAGTTCTGCTCTGGTTTTTAATGTCACTTTGAAAAATGAAAAGCAAATGGCTCAATGACTGTAGAGGCAATGCCGCAGTGGACTCAGCAACCTTTACATCACTACTGATAATTGCTACAAATGTAGAACTGGACCAATTAGCAAGTGTGTCGAAATGTGACTGTGGGTCACGCATGCTGATTTTCCTGCATTAACACACCCTTCTCCACTGGTCAGGTACCCTGAGACAGGTGTGATAGAGAAGATAAAATGTACAGAACCATATCCAAGAATAATAAAGATGGTCCAAGCTGTATATGACTTTATACTAGAACATATAATACATATAAGGAACATAATAGAACAATAATCAACAACGGGGGGGTATGATGTAGCCCGGCGTGAAGCTGAATTTCTGTTACCACCCTAAAGTTGATCTAATAGAATAAGAAAAGGAAATAAGAAATCTTTATCAATCTAATCAGACACTTGTAGCACACCACATATTTATGTTTTACAGTTAAGGGATTTGTTGTAGTGATTAAATTATATATATATATATATATATATATATATATATATATATATATATATATATATATATATATATATATATATATATATATAAAAACTTCAGGTGTTCAAAATCTTTTGACTGGCAGCATATGTATGAGTTGGATTCTAGTATCAGAGTCTTGATCTTTATTTAACAATAACCAAACCTCAAAATGTTCATTACAGGGTTGTCAAATTGGGGATGTTTAGTAATACTCAGAGTCCACCAAGATCTTGATTTAGAGCAAAATATTGGCATTAAATCTAATCAATTTCCACAAACAAAGGCAAAGTGTAAGTGCTGACAGCGAGTCTACGATGTACAAAACCATTTCTATTGTAGGATATATGCAAAGATTGGGAGAAGGAAAGGGGGACTATGGAGAGGATAATGTCCACACATCAGAAATGCGTGCGCACCATGGTGACTTTGTTTCCCATACAAAGAAAAAGGAATGCATCTCCATTTTTCCAATGTTTGAACTTTTTGTGCTAGTTTTTGTGTGGATTTTGAGACGTAGTTGGGCTGGAAATTTTACTGAAATCTGCTGTATCAAACACAAAACAAAGTTACTTCTAAAACCGCTCAAAACGAGCTGACTGTATGTTGTCGACTAGCCCTTTTTAATGTCTTCTCTGTTACAAAGAATTTAGATTAGCCAACATATTTAGCAAAGACATTTGACACAACATCTCATCAGCAAAAGGAATTACACCTAAATCACAATCGAGCTTTAACTCTTCAATCGGAATTGAAAAACAGGGTATTTGTATTATTATTAGATTGATCAAGTGGTTAAAATTTGTGTAATGTGTAGTGGCTACATGGAGAAAAAAAAGATAGAAAAAGAGAAACCTATCAGATATGAACAAAGACACACTGGGGACATCGTTTAGGAGATAAACCACTTAATGAGGAGTGAGTTTAGTAAATTGGCGGGAGCAGATTGAATCGGTAGCTCCAGAGAACCCACCTGACCTTTAGAGAGAGCACAGGGAGCCGTTTAACACCCAGCCGATGGAACGTGTGATGAGCATCTCATACGACTATGGATTACTAATAAGCAGCTTCCAACTTGATAAAGAGCTTCTGTTCCAGAGTGGAAGAAGCCATTTAATGTCACTTTGAGGAATTAGAAGCAAGTGGTTCAGTGACAATAGAGGGCACGCCACAGCGGACTCAACAAGCTCATGTCACTGCTGATAATTGCTTCAAACACAGAGCTCTACCAATTAGCAAACGTGTCTAAATCTGACTCGGGACTCCACGACTGAGAACTGATGACTTCCATTAGAAGTTATTTTCAGTTTCAGTGTGTGGTGAATGTCTCAGTTTTCTGTACTATGGAGCAACACTTTTCAGTGCTTTATACGTTAGTACTTATATTTTATAATCAATGCAAAATTTCACTGGGAGTCAATGTAGTGTGAAAAAACAGGGGTAATATGGCCACACTTTCTGTTTGCAGCAATGACACTCTGGCTGTTGCCTTCTGGATTAACTGGACCTTGCATACTGACAGGTAACAAATGCATGAACCTGTTTTTCTTCTTCTTTTTTTGGATTTTTTAAAACATTTTCTTCCAATTTGATCATTTTGCTAATTCTCACTAGCTCTCCCCTATCACATGACAGCTACCAGGGAGAGCGAAGGGTAGCACATGCTTCCTCAAGACTTGTGAAGGCTTGTTAAACTGCCGCACTTGGGGCAGTTGAATACTTGAAGGAATGCACCAACTGCCCTCTTCTGCATAGAAGAGTTTACCCACGATTGGCTAGTGTCACTTTGATTGACAGGGGAGAAGGCACATTGAAGTTGTTCTGGCAGGCCACGGTGAAACAACACCTTTCGAACATACTTTATGTTGGTTTTTCCTTTAATTTGTCACTAGTATGAATATGGCTGAGTGGTTGAGGCTATGATCTAGTGTTTGATAGGTTATGAGATCAAATCCCATAAATTTTGGACCCTCAACTGCTCTTACTACCAAATTATCTTCCTTGCTGGGATTTACATACAGGCATGCACTGTACACATAAATCAAAAAAACAAAAGGCCATCTTTCTTTATATAAAGGTTCATTTGATATTACGAATGACTGTGAGATAAAACAACCTCTCCATTGTTGGTCAAGAGAAAGAGAAAGACGCTGAGAGACGAGCTCTCGCTTTACATTTGACAACTGAGAGAGAAAGAGAGACATTCTTCAGGCAGCTGACATTTAGGCCTATCTGATGTGCTGAATTTCTTATCTGCTCTAGCCACTCCTGCACCTCCTCCCTCATGCCCTCTGCTCCTGCTCTTCCTCGTCATGTCATCTGCTCCCTCCCATCTCCATGATTGCATGTACACACACACACACACACACACACACGCCCGCAGGAGCATTGATCGCTGGGGTCGGAGCCTGTCGAGCTGGATGGCAAGTGCTCATGAAGAAGTTTGTACAATTGATCTCGAGGGACAAAAGCAGGACATGTCTTTTTTCCTCTCTTTCTTCCTCTCCCTTGCTCATTCTCCCTCTGTGATATGGCATTTTGGAGGACTAGAGGACAGAATGGAAATGGAGATGGAGGAGTCAGGTCCAGTCTTCTCCCTCGAGTCCTGGCGTATAACACCTTGACTCAGGAATCAAAGACAGAGGAATAAAATCTCTTTCATTCCAGAAAAAAGCTCTCTCACTCTCTCTCTCTCTCTCTCTCTGTGTCCATATTTAACATGTTACTCAGTGTGTGATAGCTTGTGGATCAATCATTGCGTGCAGTGACATTTAAAGCTTAAAGGAAAGTAAATTCTTTTTTTCATTCATCTTCAGTAAGCGCTTTATCCTCGTCATGGTCACTGTGGCTCTTGAGCCAGGAACACTATAGACTCGAGGCAGGAATATACACTGGATGGGATGCAAGTCCATCATAGTCTTTCCATCCTTTTGTTTTCTCTCCACTTTGAAAACAGGATCGGGTAAAATATTAAATGTGTGACAGGTCCTGCAGTCATTTTTGCCACACTGGAAACATTTATTAATTGGTCACAGTGCCATCAATTCACCCATGGAAGATCAGGCAACATCATTTCTGACATCATGCGACAATATAATGCTGCTTTAGATAGTTAAATCTATAACATTGACCAAAATGATTGCAGTTTTGAGAAGGTAATTACTTCAGTAACATGCATTTTTTTCTAGTTCATGTGCTTTTGGTACTCAGACAGAGTAAATTAAAGACAAGCTTTCATGGAGGTGTCAATATTTTTTTTCCCACACTTTGTAGTTCTAATGTTCGGAGATTGAAAATGACATAATTACAATCTCTGACTTCCTTAAGGTGTTTTTTAAAGATATTTTTCTATTATTTTTAGCATCTGATGTACACTAATGTGGTATGAAAGTGGTATGTTATTTTATAGATAGAAACCATCCCTGCTGTTCTACAACCTCTGGTTCCTGAGAACCAACTATTTCTAGCTGGCCACAGTGTCCCTTCCTCCATCTGGGAGTAAAATGAGGACTTTTAGGTCTTTGGAGAGATCCCTGTAGCTCCGGAACACCACCTTCGACCAACAAATTTGGATGGAACCAAAATTGCTTCACTGAACCAAATTTGTAGAGATGCAAATTAACATGAGTATCACAAACAGGACTATTTATGATTATAAACCTTATGACTATAAACCATACATTTGCAATACATATTGTCTATGTTTTATGATTTTACACTAAATTATATTTCAATTCCAAGTAGACAGTATTTCGCCAATAGAATATGATCTGGATTATCAGTCTGCACTTTCCAATTCCAATAATAAAAGAATTTTAAAAATGTGTTGTTATTTAGCAAGTAAAAACATATAATTTGATATGGTGAAGGTTGGAGATATTTATCTAACATTTATGGAAGGAGTCTCCAGTGTCAGCACTTTCTAACAGTCAGAGCTAAAGCTGTTTCTTTCATTTTTCCACCACAGGAAAGTCTTTAGGGCTTTGTGCTTTATTGTTTTTTTGGTAATCTGACATATATTAACATCAAGAGAGAGAAAAAAAGAGAGTTGGTGAGGGAACGACTGTTTATCGCTGCTATAATCTAAACGATAGCAGGAGCGAACTTTTTTCGAGGACGTTCCACAACATTAAATGTAACTATAAATGGATAAAAAGTATGGTGTGTCATTCCTTGGTGAATTCACACCACCCCATTGTTGTTTTCCTATAACAGCATGCCCTGAAATGTTTTATTCCATGTTATTTCATGTTGATCCAGCAGCCATATCCAACTAACACTCCTAATGTGGCAGTGGATGTATGTATTGTATATAGACCCAGAATAACGAAATGTCATGTGATCTTTAAAACTCAAACCATGCTCTTAAAACCATCCACTTGACCACCAGATTTTAGCCTGATCTAACGTGTCAGTCAGAATAATCCATACCAACATCTTCTACTGACCTAAAAATGCCGAAGCAAAGGATTATGGGACATCGGCAAACTGCGGAGGCCACGCTTCTTCTGTCAGGGTAAACAAATGAAAAGAAAAAGAGAGAACGAAAAGAAAGAGCTAAACAGGAAGGTGACTGCAAATGAGGGTTGTTTCAATAAAGCGATCGATGGCGTGCAGAAAAGATGTTGTGTGCATCAATGATAAACGTTCCTCGGCAAACACCGGGGGATCAGAGAGGTGGGGTGGGGTGAGGGGGACAAACGGAAATTATATGAAGGAATTAAGGGAAAGTGTGTGTGTGTGTATGTGTGTGTGTGTGTGTGCCAGAGAGATGTCAGAAGGAAGAAAATAGAAATAGAAGAGAAGCAGACTTCATTTGCGAGGAGAGGAAGTATTAGGATGAAGTGAAATTAGGAGAGAGACTGATAGAGAGTGAAAGAGAGACAGATAGAGTGAGAGAGGTGTTCAGGGTCAGTACTCCTCAGAGACTGCAGTAAAACCACATCGCTCCATCTGTATTTCGACTCTTGGCCTCGGCGTTATTTGATTGAGCAGGGACGAGTGAAGCGATTGTAATTAAGAGTGTAGAAAGTGAGGGAGAGTCAGACAGACAGAGAAGTACATTTAAAATCCTGTTATTTAAACCCACCTTAAACTATTTAAGCCATATTTTAATGAATACATTCTTTCTGGGAAGTAATTCAAGAGCACAGACAAGTGTGAAACTTGTCACTGCTGCTGTTTTGCCATTTTATTTTTACGAAACAGCTTGCTGAATATCTCAGTGGAATATTTGAGTTAATATTGAATATGTGGCAGGTGAGTGTTTTTGTGTAAGTAAGGAATAATATACTTGAGGATGTACGGTTATAGGAAAATGATCAAAAACATGGTGGAGTGATGTAGCACAATGCGAATTGGAGTCATTGTTTACAACCCAAATGAATTATTTTCCTATAAGAGCATGTCCTGAAGTATTTTATTCCTCTTATACCACAGCCATTTTACCAACAATTACAATGTTTTATTTATTGAAGAGCGACACGTCCATGCTATAAGTTAATTCCTGTTTTTACAGCTATAAACACTCACTCCCACACCAGCCTCTCTTTTTCCTTCTTTCTTGAAGTTGCTATGAAAAAAGAGACAACTTTCCATGTTACTGAGAAACCAAAATTAAATAATCCCTTAAATCTGCTTTATCTTTACTTTTACCTCCAGGCAGCTTTTGGCCCAGAATGCACTTACCATTGCCACAATTAATCCTTATATAGTCAGGTCCGGAAGTATTTGGACAATGACAGAGTTTTTGTGATTT
The DNA here is from genome assembly GCA_022758105.1 of Pangasianodon gigas. Lineage (NCBI taxonomy): Eukaryota > Metazoa > Chordata > Actinopteri > Siluriformes > Pangasiidae > Pangasianodon > Pangasianodon gigas. Next base: position 4,113,910 of record CM040466.1, read on the forward strand.
TGCCTTTATACACCACCACAATGGATTTGAAATAAAACAATCAAGATGTGATCGAAGTGTAGACTTTCACCATTTACCATTTAGGAATTACAGCCATTTTCAACAAAGTGCTTCCATTTTCAGGGGCTCAAAGGTATTTGGACAAAGTGGCATAATTGTAAATATAACCATCTTTTTAATACTTGGATGAAAATCCTTTGCAGTCAATGACTGCCTGAAGTCTGGAGCCCATGTTCTCAAAACTCAAATTCTGAGTTTCCTCCCTGGAGATGCTTTGCCAGGCCTTCACTGCAGCCACCTTCAGTTGTGGGTCTTTCTGCCTTCAGTCTTATATATATATATATATATATATATATATATATATATATATATATATATATATATATATATATATATATATATATATAAAAACGTGATTATATGGCTTGGAATTGTTTTTAATTTGGGAAATTGAGTGAATATTGAATTAGAGCAAAAGTGACCATATCATTTTGGACCTGTCGCAATACCAGGCATTGAGCAAGTGACATAATGTATGAGGGGAAAAATGCAGATTATCGCACAATATTCACTGTATCAGCACATCCTAACTCTCCCCTTTTCTGTATTATTTTCATATTCAAAGTCCCTGGTTATAGGAAGTGTCTATAAATACCACTGTATGGAAATCTTGAGTCTTCGGTGTGATTCTGCTATCCAGACAGCTTTGGTGCTAGAAGTTCCAGGTTAAAAGAATGGCTCTCCAATACAACTTAATGACCATCAGAAAAAGAGAACTGCAGGTCAAGCCTGTGCATCAGCACCCACCCTTGCTTCAGGTCAGGTCATGGAGATATCCTCCTTTAATCCCGCATCACCACTCCTGACCCCTCTACCTGTCACCCAGCCTTTTTTGTTCGCAAAACGCCATGGGGCTGTAGCGCCACACACTCCATGTCACCTTTCCCAAAGCTGGGGATTTGCAGCCAGCTTTCTGTAATCATGAGTAAAACAGGAGGGCAGAAGAGTGGAGGCGGAAGAACGGTGCGCGCCGAGGCAGAGGATAGCGAGACAGATGGTCCATAATACCTGACGAGGTAGACACTTTCTGCCTGACAATCTGCTGGCTGGCGGATGATGAGAGAGAAGAGAAGTTCAAAAATAAATCTCAACATATACGCACATACACACAGTTAATATCAGTACGATCAGTGCAAAAATGTTCTCTTAATGTAGATCATTTGGTCTCACATTCATAAATAAAATAAAAGCAAAGTTTGGATGACCGCTGGGATTCGTTCTGCTTTGTTTGCTGTCCTCAAGGAGCGCTGACTGGTGTGTTGACACTCTGTCCCCGTGGACGCATGTCCAGCATGTCAGCTGGAGTGACACACGGTGTTGTTGCGAAACTTTAGTTTGTCCAGAGATGCAGCTCAGAAATCATAGCGCTCGTAATGACCACCAGAAACTGACCAGACATACTGTACAGTCAGTGCTGAGTGGGGAAGTGGAAATCTGTAAAAATTAAATGAAATGACAGGAAGTGACAGGAAATTTACAGGAAATCTGTACAAATGCTATGTGTAATTTATTATGGAATTGTCATTTCTGAGTAAATATGATCAGCACGGGCAAAAACGACGATTCTGCTACCAATTTTCCATTTTCATTTTCAAGATTTTTTCCACCTATAACATCCATACTTTTGCAACACATAAAAGCAAATTGAAAATTGTTGATATAAATCCTGTATTTCAATAAGAAAATGTTTGACAGAAGTTTGTGACAAATAAAACTCTTGAATCTTGAATCTTGAAAGCTTATTTTATTTCCTATGCAAAAATATGTACTGCCAAATAAATACGATTTTATTTTCTTACTTCTAAGACAAACTTTTATGTGAAAGTCTGACCACTAGGGTGTATTTAAAAAAAATCAATTTAAGTCCATTTGTTTAAAAAAGAACAAAAATTTATTTATCAATTTGCATATTTAAATACATCTTTAAAGAAACTGTAATACTTGTGCAAAGACATGCAGCAGAGTTAAATAAATTTGATTTTATTTCAATTTTACTTTGTTTTTTCATAATTGATCTACATTGAACCTATTATCTGAATAAATTAAATTAAATTAAAACTGATTTATTTTTAATTATCCAAGAATCCTGACAAATCCATATTCATCAAAACATTTTTAAAAATCATTTCTTTTGCACCAAGCATAAAAACATTTTAAAAAGGCACAAATTGATGGGAGTCTGTAGGCTGGTACAGCTTATTAAAGGCGTTAAGTTGATAATTAATTTGAGACAGAAAATGTGATCCTGGGGTGAAAAACTGGATACTATCCACTTCCAGTCTCACCCTGAGACGTTAGAGACATTCAGAAAACGTGATGTCGAACAAGAGGAGAGAAAAATTGGAGGAGAAATAGATGTTGATTCTCAATGGACTCTGCTCTTGCCAGTATCACCCTCTAAGCCCTACAGTGTCTGTTTCAGAAAAGCTTTTTATTTTTTCCTCCCATCCCTCTGTCCTCTTCATTCCTCTCCATGTTCCACTTCCCTTTCTGCACTCACCCTAGATGCCTAAAGTTGTGTTCATAATTCATTTGTCTCCCATCTTTTGTTCCACTTGACCTATTTGGTTACACTGAGTGTGCATAAGACAGTTGTCTTTTATTTTTCTTTCCCCTCTCCACAATATTCCTTCACTTTATCTCTCTCTCTGTAAAAAATATTTGCAAGCCTGTAACGAACCAGACTCAGTTTTATAAAAACACAACTGAAAAATTAGTCAAGAAACAGGTCGAACCCAGTCATGCATCAATCATCAAACAGATAAGGATAATCCAAAAGAATGGTGAAATCACAGGCATGGCAATAAGGTTAAACAGAACTTATGCAATGGGATGTATTGGCAAGACTTCGCAAAGACGTTGTGAAAACTATGTGTTTAAATAGTCTATCAACAAGAAGTAAACCAGAAGTGAACAACCATCAGTGTGTCAGTGTCGGTGACCTCTTTTGGCAGATAGGGATACTGTCCTATGTTATTGCGACAACAACACCATCCTTCATGATAAAACTCTTAAATATTGACAAATATTAATTCCTATGAGGTATGCGATTTTCCAGAAACTTTCACAAGGATATTTGATACTTATGGCAACCCCGTAACTTTAATAGATCATGAATTTATTTATATAAACCTATGCTGATTGATACTTTATCATTTAATAGTAGCTCAATAGTAGCTTTCCTTAAACTATAATAAACAATCACGCTCCAGTATTGCACTTTTTCTTGCTTTCTTTTTTTTTTTTTAACTTTCTTTGTCTTCCTAACTGGCTCTCAGATTACACAGTATGGATATGGAGACCAAGCAATCCAGCTCAACAACAGCTACGTTGTGGGATCCTTGAGCTCGCAAAATGTTTTTTTTTTTCAGAGGTGAAGAGGGAGAAAAACACAGACATTATTTTTGTGGACAGAAATAGAATCATAGCGCAGCTCCTGTAAATGAAGTCATCATCCAAGCTCCCTCTGTACAACTAATGCTGTCTGAATAGGGCTACAGTCTATAATATAATATAATATAATATAATATAATATAATATAATATAATATATAATTAGTGTCGAGAACCAGACATCTAGGTTTCACTAGAGAGTCTGGTACTGTTCATCATTAAACATGACCAAAAATAATCAACGTTTATACAAAACTAACTTTTAAAGATGTGATATTGTGGTTGTTTACGAATCTATAATGAAATCTTGTTCTGAAAAGATCTCAGTGCTTGAAAGGTTACTTATAGGTGTATGCAAGTGTGAGGATAGCCAATCAGATTGCAGCATTCAGGCTTCCTAAATTTTTGGACATCTAAGACTACAAATGGTATTAGATGCTACGTGAGCTGTGGGTGGAGCCTCTAGGCTGAAGCTAGTAGTGTGTAAGTAAACAGTGTTTGTTGTTTAACAGCTAACACTTTTAATTATGTACACACATGCACGTTCCCTGTATGTGTCTGTGACTGTATTTTGAGGCTCTTCATTATTGGCTGATTCACCATCTTGCCCAAACTCATCAATCCAGAGAGCCACTGCAGCATGAAGGCCAATGGCATGTCAGGGTTCTTACTGTTTTTACCTTTTTTTCATGCAAAATTTTCAGACATTTTCAGGAATTTTTTCACATTGATTTACAGATTTTTAACCTTACAGATCATAAACATCATTAGCTGTATCACAAAATGAAAAATAGTATGAAATCTAATATACATTAGGAATATAGTACTGTTCTAACCCTCTTTCTTTTAACTTTCTCCTCCCTCCAGTTCCCTCTGAAAGCCCTGTAGATTTCCTGTGCTTTCTTCTGGGGATCCTCCTCCCTCCTCGTGTGTGCCGACACACAGATGATCCAATTAGGAGCAGACAGACAGGGCAGGACGCCGTGCCAGCCCGGTCCCGGCCCTCGACGAGCCTAATGAGGCATTACCCTCCACAGTGACAGCCCAGCCTTGCTCCATGACAGCGGACTGTGTGTGTGCGTGTGTGTGTGTGTGTGTGTGTGTGTGTGGTCAAAGAATGGACACTAAGGTTAGGAGTGAGTCAAGCCTGCATCAGCTATCATACATGTGTGTGTGGGAGAAGAAAGAGGAGCGAGAGAAAGGGAATAGTTAGAAGGATACACACTTAAAAAGGTGGTTACCTCTAGAGGTTATTGGGGTGTAACGATACACGATTCGAGTCGATTCAGAAATACTGGCTTTGCAATTTCGATTTGTTTCTCAGAATATTTTGAACAAAATTTGAATGAAGAAAAATTATGACAGAAAAGACTCCTTTTTTGATTTCTGAATCATAAACAATTTAAAACACTGTGCATTTTTGTCTGCATGTGCATTTTGTATAAATCTAAATAAATCAATAAAAACTGCTACAAACAGAGGTTGAATATTATAAACAAAAACTAGAGGTTCACCATATCTTAAAAATAAATAAATACAGTTATAAATTCTCCAACAATTTTTGATTGAATGAACAAAGTATCTGACTTGGGGACTTGATCGACTGACACATAGCAGAAATAGAGCTCCAAATTGGCTAAAATGCCTCAAATAACAAGCTGTGTCCCAAGCTACATGAACCACAATAGACATAGGCTTTATGGGTTCTTGCTAACAAGCCAGGTCACTTTTTTCTGTCTTATTAACTTCAAGAGAGAGAAAAAAATATAGGTTGCTGAGGGAGCAACTATTTGTGACTAACGTAAGTGATAACTGGAACATTATATGCAACAAAAAAATGGATAAAAAGTATGAAGGGTCATTCTGTTGTTGTTGTGCGTTCGGCTGCACCCGTTAGGGGTCGCCACAGCTGATCATTGGTCCGCATATTTGATTTAGCACAGTTTTTATGCCGGATGCCCTTCCTGACACAACCCTCCCCAGTTTTATTCGGGCTTGGGACTGGCACTGGGAGTGCACTGTGCAACTCCACTGGCTGGGGTAGGTTCCCTGGCCAGGAATCGAACCACAGCAGTGAGAGCGCAGAGGCCTAACCACTAGTCTTCCAGGGACCCATGAAGTGTCATTCTGTAATTAACAGAAAAATGTCATCGTTGGAAAATTGCTTTGGTATAAGAGAAAAAAAGTCTTTGGGATGTGCTGTTATTGGAATATAATCAACTTTGGGGCGGTAACAAAAACTCTGGTCAGACCTCATCACACCACCTAGAAATTGATTGTTTTCCTATAACAGCACAACCCAAGGAAGGTTCTTGGAATGCATAGGATGAAGGACTTCCTGTGGGAAGTGTTCTGCAATTTTTAAACCTTTACATTTATTACCGAAGCACACTCCATGGATTTCTCTCCATCTCTGTCTACATATATAAATAAACAGATATTAGAGGACAGATGGTGGCACCATTCATTAGCGATAAAACATGCGTCTTGCGTCTTTATTTCTCCACGAAAATGAGGTTTTAGAGGAAAACTGCGTACTGTATCTCCTGCAGTATGTTTAGTAAGCGGAGGCTTGGCACTAACACTTGCCTGCTCGTCTGGCCTTTTGCTCACTTTCAAAGCTGCGAGTGGGTCTGAGTGGTTAATAATAGAGTGCCCTGCTCGTGAACGCCACAGATCAGTAGCATCACGACGGGGAGTGAGGGAGTGGGACGTGCGAGATGTGCCTTTTTAGCCTCTCTTCCTCTCTCTCCCTCTCTTTCTCTCTCCAAATCGTTGGCCCATCTCTCAGATATGGCACTTCTAATTAGAAAGTGATTGAAGAGCAAATACCTCGGCCACTTTGAATATCCGTTTAAGTCTATCGACAGCACTTGTGACATTTGTGTGAAGTTGATAGGTGCTTCGAACGCCTCAGGGGGACAAGACATGAGCATCGGCGAGAGAGTGCCAGACAGTATCCTGATTGATCCTCGTTATTGATTACTATCTTCTGAAGGCTGCTCAGGTCATGCTTAATTAAGATGCTTGAAGAAATGAAAGAATGATTAAAAAAAAAGACTGAAAAAGGGTGTCTTGTATATTTCTTTCATTTTTTTCCCCTGGGAGGACAAGGCAGCAGGCACGCCGCTCCAATTAGCCGCTTGCCAGCTGCCCACTCTCATAAGAAAGCCTTGCCCATTGCACGTACATCCTCATTCATGTTCATGCTTCCTGTTAACATCTTTCTTTGCATGGTAATAAAGCAGGTTCATAAGGGATCACAAATGGTGTGAGGATACAGCCGTGGGCAGATAGAGTCAGTCCAGTTGATGCCGGATTGACTGAGACGCCAAGCTGTTCTCGGGTCAGCGTCGTCTGTGGCTTCACACCAACCATCCACCCACTCGTCAGATATAAATATTCCTCCGTCAGTCCTATCCTCATCGTCTAAATAAGCTTCCTTTGTCATGTGACCGTGCGTGAGACGGACAGCACAGGAAATTCCGGCACTCATAATAAACTGTCACTTTGAGCCAGGTAAACTCTGACTCACTCGGCTTGACGTGAAACACAAGGAGATGCCTAGCAGTCAGCCCTCATATCCTCCATCCTTTCACTTCTCTTTGGCTCTCTTTCTTTCGCGATCATTCTTCTTATCCTTTCTCTGGCCGGGCTGCAGCCTGTCAGAGTTGAGCACAAAAGGGCCGGAGAAGGGTGGAGAAGCTGCCAGCGCTCTTCCTTCCCTCTGCGAAACAAAACCCAACATGTTAATTAAGGGGGTTCGCAGTAAGAGACTGCTGGAATAAATAGCAACGTGCCATAGCATGGATGGCTGCAAACAACAGCAGGGTTCTTCGGCAGACGAGGTGGAGAGGAAGCAAGGCTGCGGCCAAACGCTTCGCTTCTGTCAGCCTCTGCTCTTAATTGGTGATCTTCCTAATAATTTCACGAGGTGTTGTTTGTAGCTGACATGTGACGAAGCATCCACGGCTTTGGAGGATTCTATAAATTCTTCCGTGCTTTGTTCTAAGGATGGCAGGTCAGAAAACAAAGAGGGTGGGAGTGAGACTTTCTGTCTTTTGCCGTGAAAATGTAAATTATCTTTCTGGTTGTTTAAACCAGATTTTTAAATCACAGTGTACGCATTAGGCATAGGGGCGTAACGCAATGCCGTTATCTGTATCTGTATCTGTATCTGTTTAGGGCTCCAAATAACCTTATCTGTATCTGGAACCATATTTAAACCTGAAGTAGACGTAAACTGTTTTTTTTATGAATCCTACAACTATGCCTCTGAAAAACACTGGAAAAAAACTGATGTAGAAATGTAAGCACTTTCAGCATGGTGTGTGAATTCTGATTGGACAGTTCCTCAACATCAGCTACATCACTCCAGGTCGTAATTTGTCTCAACTATAGATGAGCGCTGGACTGTTTCCTGCTCACACAGTTATTACATTAGTACTAGCCTGCAATAATGAATAAATTTTGTGGCTTTTGGTAACCTTATTTAAACCATCATGCCCCTGACCAGGCAGTTACTAAGGATGAATGAATGAATGGTCTACAAATCCACTAATTGATGTCCTTATTCTATGCTGGGGTCAGAACTCAGGCTGGCAGAAATGAACAAGGCTTATCAATAATCACAACTTGGGAAAACAGCCGAGGGTCTAAACCCAGAAGTGCTCAGAACTAGAAAACAACACTAAACACAGAAACCATGGCTTGGGCTTAACGATACAATTGTGCATGGTAAGACTTCGCACCAGGACTAAGACACAACATGATATAAATAAACTAATTATGAAGTAACACAAAACACCTATTCGTATCTGTTCAGAAAGTGTTAGCTGTTCATTCTGAGTAACATACTCGGGTTCAGTTACATCTCCATTTAAGCATGGATTATTTTCCATTTTTGGATTGTGTGTTTTGGCGGGGGTTTATCGTGCTGCGCTTCAGCCAGACGACGTCCCATAAAGCTGTCTGAATTTCTTAAAGTTCTGGCTTAGTCAAGGGTGGCCTGTGCTCACAAGGCATTTTATCTTTATATGTGGTGGTCCACACTTGGCTTGGTGGCTTGGATGGAGGATGGTAATAAATTTATCAAGTGACCTTACAGAGACCTTTTGGGTCAGTGACACACTAAAGATGAACTGTAGATCTGTAGATCGAGACTTCCTGTGGCTCATAATATATTATTATTGAGAACTGTACTTCATTTCCATTTTAGGCTTTGTACTTACAAAGTTTTTTTTTTTAATTAGGACTTGCACTCCGACTCAATAACATTGTTATTATACATTTTCATACAGATCTTCCAGCACTTCCAAATTTTGCCTGGCTACCAATCCAATCACTCATGTTTCTGTAGCTGTATTAATCAATTATAATAATACATACAGTCAAATCCATAAAAAAGGACTGTGTATTAGTGTCAGTGCTGTTACTTTAATGAAACAGCACAGCAAATTACATGAAAAACATTTACATGTTTAAATGAGATTAAAAGTGTGGTTGAGTTTTGTTTGTTTTCATATCCTTAACCATTTTTTTTCACCATTCTCTCCAAACTTGGTCTTGCCCATTCCCACCCAGTAGCTAAGTCTCCCCTATCACACAACACTTACCAACCAGGGAGGGTGGGGCATACACATGCTTCCTCTGAGACATGTGAAACCAACCAATTACATCTTTTCAAACTGAGATTCATGTTGTGTCACATGGCAATGTAATACGCTCGGAGGAAAGTGCTATCTGCCCTCTTCCGCATACATGATGTCACAGATGCATCGCTGTGATTGACATGAGAGAGTGTATAGCATCCTTCTCACCCAGAGAACACTATTTTGCTCTCTTCTTTCCCAGCCAATGATGACTGGGGCATCTTTGGGATTCAAATTTGCATTCTCTCGATGATATGACGAATGTGTTTCCGTTGTGTCACTCGTGTATATTATATAAGGCAATGTGCACTCCCGCATGACCTTAACCTTTTTTGTGTTATGTGAATTGTTGTGAAATTCCGGAGTGTGAGACCAGATTGAAAAACTCAGGTATAATATATAATAATATAACACTTTATATCACAACACTGCTGAATTCTTGAGTCTGATTGCTCAGAAAGTATTGATTAATTTTCCAGAACAGCAGCTCTGCACAGGTTTATATTAATGTGCACTTTTTGAGCCTAATAATAAGCAGTCTAAAAAAATGTGTTGTTATTTAATACCTAATAAAATGAACATATAATTGTTGATGTGGTGAAGTTTTCTGCAAGATGATGTTTATTTAAAAACTTATGGAAGGAGTCTCTAGTGTCAGCACTTTGTAACATTGCAGAGGTAAAGCTTTCTGAAACAGGAACGTCTTCAGGTGTCATGTCAACGCCAGACTCGGGGTCAAAGTACGGTTCCCAGAGAACAATTCAGCCTACAAACATGGCTGCCAAGGACTCCAATTCCCAACACACGTTCAAACTCACCTGATTACTGATTACAAGCCCCTAGACTCAATCTCACAGCGACAGTACGAATATAAGGACTCTCAGTCATTCCACTCATTGTGAAGTATATGCTCTGTGTTTTCATACCAGTCGATACCAAGCTGTTTGTTTTGTTGATTGTCTCGCTGGTTTCTTGGTCTAGTTTCTGGTTCTCTCGATTTACTCTTGACTGCCCTAGTTCACGTTGCTCGTTGACCCTTTCCTGGATTTTGAAACTGTTTCTGCAATATGTATTGGACTTGTTTGCAACTCTCTATAAAGCTCGCTGTACCTGCACCTGCGTCCGTATCTGCCGCCATGACATCAGGACGGAAGAGTTTACTCTTTGCCGCTTCTCTGTAACATGACAAGCTGTGTTTCTGGTATTATTGACTTTAAGAGCGAGAAAAAAAGAGAAGCTGGTTTATAGCTGCTATAACATAAGTGATAACAGGAACTAACTTGTTTCAAGGACGTTCCACAACATTAAATGGATAAAAAGTTCTTCATCAAATAAAAATCGTAAATTCCTTTTATATAAGCTTTTATATAAGAGGAATAAAACATGACAGCATTTGCTGTTATAGGAAAAGAATAAACAGCGGTGCCACTTCCACTTTTAATTGAGTAAGAGTTTGACACAGGACCATATGTTTATTAAAATATATTACTTTTCTGTACTTACTCCACTGAATGTGAGGACAAACAGACTTTTGTTCCACCGGCGTTCATCACATTTCTATCTGCATGCATCTTTAGAGGAAAGGATGATATTTAAATAAAAACTCGACCTCTCAGTGACGTGAAACAAGGAGGCTGTTGATTTATTCCTTTCATTCCATTCTAGTCAGGATCATTAAGGCTAAAAAAAAGGCACTGGCGCTTGTACACCAATAGACCAAAACATGTCTTAATTAATCAAGCTTCCTTTGATTTTGCTTCACCTTTTGTGTTTAGCGTCAGAGGCTTAGTGCTCGATGTGTGATTGAATTCTGTTTCCTGTAATCCCAGCTCAATAAGAGCTTCCCTCCCTACAGGCTGAAGACACTGCCCCTCTTTTCCTGACTCTGTTTAGAAAGTAATATACAATCTAAATAGTCATGATTATAAATGGTTTTTCTCCAGCCGGGCCGAATGAATGAATCCGTATAAATCGATGTGGTCCTGAAACATCTTCGGAGGAGAAAAGAGCTCGAGGGAGTGCGCGCTTGCCAAGCCCCGCCGCTGCATAAACAGGCCATAAAGTGTGATTCATTGGAAGTTGTTATCTTTGTCTGCACAGACTTTGTCAGCACATGATGCAGTTTTTTGTAAATAGACAGTGTAAAGGGCATGGCGTCCCTCATGACAGACAGCGCTCGAACATCTCAGGATGACTCTGTTTGCCCTACGACAGCATATCGAGCGCGCGCCATACATCAGCATGCAACTGAAAGATTACAATCGATATTTAATACAGTCAGCCACTGATAGTTTTTATGTACGAGCATAGATCAGAATTTGCTCCAATATAGAGTGTGTTACATGATTATTGATTAGCATTGTGGATATAATCATCGGCTATTGGAAATAATAATTATTGGGATAATCAGCATGAATGAAAGATGCTCCTGAATCCTGCGTTTTATTAGAACTGAACGTGATTCTTTTTTCATTCTTTATTTATTACTTCCTTATAATCCATCATCAAAGACTTGTAAAAATTTGACATTTTCATTTACCAGATTTGTGACTGGAAACGATGAGCCTGTTCGGAGTGAAGATACTGTCCTGTAGAGGGGGAAAAAACAGAGTGTTTGTTTGTCCACAGATTTAGTTGGAAATAAATTAAAGTATAGAGGAATTGAAATCATAATGAGCTCGCGGGTTTTGCGGCATTCTTGTTTTCTGCTGGTAATTGGAAGGATAACAAAGACAACCTTGTCAAGCCACGGTAATTATAAAGAACAAAACAGCACCGTGCAATGCGAGCCTTTAATTGGAGTAACCTTTTCTTTTAGCGCTGTATATGCTTTTGCAAGTTTTGGTTTTTTTTATCTGGATTTGCACAAATGAATTCATCTTATTGTGTGCAGAAGACGCAGCAAGACAACACTGTAGTAAAGCGTGGGCAAGAATTTGTTGGGTTCTGAATTTTATTACATGATAACAAATTGGAAAATGGAAACTCTTATTAGCCGTCTTTCCACTGAGGAATTCTGGTTCGGACCTAAATATACATATATGTGCCTTCTGGTCAGTGAATCTTCAGGATTTCCTCTGAAGATATGAGGATGTTATTATGTGGGGTCTAGTAAATGATTGTCACAGATCCCCTCACAGCCTGTGCTCTTACTGCGACATGCTCTTTGATTTTTAGTCAGCATTGTCTCTGCCTCCTGTCTTATCATAAGTTTATTCCCAATTGTTCCTTGATTGTGCCGGTCTATTCGCTGTTTAGATGTTGATTAGTTTGCCTATTGCGAATTCTCCTTCAGTGTATATGTGTGTGTCTCTAACCGTGGATCTGCCTTTTGTGATGCCACCTGTGAGTTGGCAACAATTATTGGTTTGCCCTTAATAAAACACACAGCAACTTCACACACTTGCTGCCTCTCGACACACTCAGAATTTCCCAAGAACCATCTCCTGCTATTACAGAGATATCTTTAATGCACAAAACAAACACAGGATCAAATATATACAGCAAAACACTATCCAGAAATCCCTTGTTAGCTTGTTTCCATTGGGATGTCTCTGTTAACGTCAAACACACAATAATGTAAGGAATACTCCACTCGGTGCTGTGCTGTTTTAGTAAAATAATCAACAACGGGGTGGTGTGATGAATAATACTACCATGCTGAAGTTGATTATTGTTCTTTAACAGCATGTCCTGAAGTGGTTTATTCCTCTTATTCCACAGCAATTTGCCAATTATTATTTTTAAAAATAATCAAAGAACACATCATACTTTTTTTTTATCCATTTATAGTTACGTTTAATATTGTGGTACGTCTGCGAGACAGGTTAATTCCCTTAGAGCTTATGTTATAGCAGCTATAAACAGTCTTTCCCTCACCAGCGTCGCTTTTTTCCTATTTCTTTAAGTTAACCTGTGTCAGAAAACGTAACACTGCAGCTTTACCTTTGAAATATGAAGCGCTAACACTGGAGACTCCTTCCATAAATGTTAAACATCTCCTCAAAGGAAACTTCACCATATCAGCAATAATGTTTAAAAAAAAACATTTATGTTGTTCCTTCACCAGCTTCTCTTTTTTCTCTTTCTTGGAGTTAATAAGATTTAAAAAACAAACAAACAAACAAACAAACAAAAAGAACATTATTGAGAAACCGCAAAATGGCAACTCCATCTTTCCTGATTACTGACTGCTACAAAGTGCTGACACTGGAAATAAGTGTTAAATAAATGTAAAATAAATAAAATCTCTGTATAGAAAGCTTCGTCATATTAAGAATACTATGTTTTTCTTTGTTAATTATTAGTCTTCAATTATGCATTATTATCAATTATCCATACAAGTCCCTGTGAATGAGTTGTTACTATAGAAACGATAACGCTTAGATTTGAATGATAGCTAGATACAACTTTATTGTCATTGCACAGTACAGTTACTCAGCAACAAATTGCAGTTTAGCATCTACCAGAAGTGCAAATAGTAGCATTGTGCAAAATAAACAAAGTGGAGGTTGAATATGTAATATACTGCATATACAGTAAATAACTAACAAGGCTATGGGCAGTGAATATGTGCAGTAGCTATTGAATAGATAACAATATGAATGGTAATTACACTATATTATAATACAAAAACTGTAATAGGTATAAAAAAATATAATATATGCAAGTATTAGTCATAAATATATGTAAGAGATACGTACATTGCATATACAACAGTACCCAGATTATCCATATGGTTTAATATAAATTTGCCATGCAGCCAGAACTACTGTCAGAGCTAGTGTCAATACCTTCTGACCAATCAGAGTCAAGAATTCAACAGCGCTGTGGTATAAATGGAAAAAGGAAATAGTAGCAGGAACCTTGGAGCCAAGTTCAAGCACTAGGTTTGGCCCAAAGTGGAACAGATACACAAGGAGTGTGTGCAGAAAGAGTGTTAGAGGGCTTCCAAGTGGGACTTTTTTCATTTCCTTTGAAGGTAGAAGAGAGAGAGAGAGAGAGAGAGAGAGAGAGGTAGAAGCTGTGGGTTATTACTCCAGCAGATCTTCTGAAAAAAACTCTGTCAGCTGCTCAACTGAACTGACAGCATTAATGTTCCTTTCAGTAGGAACAAGCTTTCTGTAAAAGCCCAGCGCATGGCAGTCGCCGCTCTCCCTCTCCAAGCACAGGGGTAAAATGGAAGAGAAAGAGAAAGATGCACGGCAGAGAGGCGGAGGAGGAGTATTGTACGCTGAGGATAAAGGAGTGAGAAAAGCAGCAGACGAAAATAACGGGATGGATGAAGTGAAAGGGAAAAGCAAAAGAGCAGACGTGAGAGGTGGTGAGAGGTGGTGAGAGGTGGTGAGAGGGGAGGGAAGTGAGGAGGCTGCAGGTGATGAATTAAAACCGATGTGTAATGGAGAAGTCAAGTGAGGAATAGAGAAAGAGAGATGGAGAAAGAACGAGTGAGAGAGGAAAAAAACCACACTAATGGGAAACTCTTCAGCGAAGACAGTGATGTGTGTGTGTGTGTGTGTGTGTGTGTGTGTGATGCTTTTCCAGTTAATGAACAAGGTAGGCAGTGAGACCTTAACCTAACACACACACACACACACACACACACGCCTGGGCAGTAGAGTGAGTTATGTAGCTCGGCTCTGATACGCTGATAGAGATGTGACATAAAGACGAGCGAACAGCAGATCAGCTTTATTACTACACTGACTTCTTCTCCTCTCTCCTCTGACTCCTTTGACTTGTTTTTTTGCATCTGATTTCTTTTCTTTCTTTTTTCTTTTCCTCCTGTGTCTAGTTACCTTGTATATTGTTGCTGATTTCCATGACCCTCTTATGTTGTATCTAGTCATCGCTTCTCTTCTCTTCTCTTCTCTTCAGTGCTGAGACCATTAAAAAAAACTTAAATAAAGACCATTAAAAAACCTTTAAATCATTAATGTTTATGAGGGGGCACTTACTTTCGAAAGATGTATGTGTTGCCGGATGGGTGTCTTCAGTACTCGCACTCTGACAGCTCTGAACTCGGATGGGTTCTGTGTTGATACGTGGAGCAGATGAAAGTGTGTGGCGTCACTGAGCCGTCACTCATTTGTTATCTAGAAGACACCAGACCTACACTCCGACCCAGAGAGTCCTTCTAATGGATGTTTTGCAGGAAAGTTTTTCTCTTTGCGTTTAGTGAGCTGTTAGAGAGGAGCAGACTGACGGACAGGCCTGGAAATCAGAGAAACCTCGTGTAGCTACAGTAGATAATGGAAATGAACTGTTGAGGACAGACGGAAGTGAGGAACTGGATAAACTGACTGACAGACAGAAAGCCGGGTGTAAATGAGCTTTCCTCCAGCGGTGATGCATCCTCTGGCGGCTTCCGTGTGACAAGCAGCGACATCAGACTAATCAGCTGCTGCATCCTGATACTGACACTAAAGCAGCAGGACACAAACCGTGTGTGTGTGTGTGTGTGTGTGTGTGTGTGTGTGTGTGTGTGTGTGTGTGTGTGTGGGGTACTGAGCTGAGATTCAGATACGGCGACTCTCTGATGGAGTCAAAGGAGCTTGAGAGATAGACAGAATGATCCACTGTGACACCTCGAAGCCGCTCTCGGAAATCAGATGGCGCAGAAACAGAGAAGAAAAAAATAAATAGGGAGCCAAAATAAATAGAGAGAGAAGCTGAAAGAGTGAGGAGGCGAAGTCACAGAGAGCCAGGTTAGCAGTGAAGAGAGGTGTATCGACCTAATGAGCTCTTTCTCTGTAGCAGGTAGACGATCCCTCTCTATCTCTCTCTCTCTCACACACACTTATTCACACACCTCTCCCCTTCCCGATCGAGTGACAATCTTGGCTGCCGCCCGCGTGTCAGGTCCTGTTTGTGACGATGACTTTCTCTCGTTTGAGGCTGACTGGCTGTGGGTTGTGTGCAGCTAAATGCCAGGAGATGAGCAGATTGCTGTTGGTTTGGCTCGTAAATAGGACTGAAAATGAAGACTGTCTGTTTCTTTTCTTTTTTTGCTCTGTTTGAATAGAAATGTGAAAAGAAGGAAACAAGGGCAAAAGTCTCGCTGTGTGACTAAATGGGTTGCAAAGTACTAGCAGTTACGCCAACCCTTTTATTTAACCCTTTCATATATGGTGTACACACTCATAGACTGTTCATTTAGAAATATATCAGACGTAAATCATCTCCAAAATACCCCGATGTCATATACCCCATTATACTGTAACAAACTTTATTATTATTATTATTATTATTATTATTATTATTTATTTTTATAGACATAACTTCAGAGATAAACTGCCTAATTACTGTTTTTGCTAACAAATAGAAATTTATCAATAATTATGGACATGAATTTTTAAAAAAATATATGTTCTGTAAAATATTACAGAATAACTTTACAGATTTTTCTGCAGTAATGTTTTTTACCCCATTTTATTCGCAGTTTATTCTTGCTAACTTTCTAAGTGATTTTTAGAAGAAAAAAAAAGTCAAAATTTACAAGAATTCACATTAAAGGGTTAACTATGGCCTGGGTTGCCAGGTCAGTGTGGAAGAAAATGGGAAAAAAAGACAGAAGTTGGAAAAAATCCAATCCTCTCCCAAGCCTTGTCAAATATTACATAATGTTTATATCATACCTTAAAATTTTATTTTTCGTATTTAAAACATGCCAATTTTCACCAAGGTCATAAAATGATCTCATCTTCCATGTGGCCAGGGTTGCCAGATATTGGCAGTGAGGAAAAACCCAACAGTCCATAAAACCAGTCCAGATCCAAATCTCAAACTTTCAAATTAACATCATTTACATTACATTTTTAATAACTTAGAATTAAAATAATGTTTATTTCTTAACAATTCTTTCACTGAGGTCATAAAATGGTTTCATATAATTATAGATTAGTGATGGCACATTCATACAGTAAATAACTGCTATTTTTAATTTATAGTAGGTACATTTCCTGTAATTACAACACCTTATTTCCAATGATGCACAATTTCATGTTAATCTACTACAAAAGTGGGTAAACTGCATACCTGGCAACCCTGGCTGTGCCTCCCTGTAAACCTCAATCATCAACATCTTTAACTGTTCTACACAGCTCTTAAATATAGCAGGGGCTATTAATTTCACAACCATGATCTAAGGAAAAAAATGTTTGCAATGGATTAAATGGGAGCCATATTGCTAATGCTAAAGATAATACAATCGATCCATGCAATTTCTTAACTAAACAGCAAGAAGCAGTGTGTCTCCAATCCTGTGCTGTGTATACACACTGCAGGATTTGACTTTGCACAATAAAGTCTGTTCTTAAATCCAGAAGCACATCTTGTAAAATCCTCCAGTCTGCTCTCTGACTTAAACTGGCCCATAAAACATTGTTATTGGTTTATTTTAAGTGTCTATGAACTGGCTTGAGGATGATTTGCTTCTATATATTGACACATTTCCTTATAAAACAGAAAGCTACAGCGGGACATGTAGAAGCGCGTGATTTATTTCGACACCAGCCAATAGTGTTGAAGATACACCATGTCCTGGCCACGCCCACACCCCTGAGTGATAACCTGCAGGATTTATGTTCACGTGGGCTGGACAGAACCTTCTAGAGAAATTTTGTTGGGAGTGCTGGATGAGTCAGTAATATTTCTTCCAAAAAAAAGATAAACTGAAAGCATTTATGAGACAGGCAGATATGTGTCTCGTTGCCAAGAGAGACATAAAACACGTTAATTTTGATTTCACAGGCATTTTACGGTCAGTAAATCCTACACAAGCAGCTTTCCTGTGGCTCTTTTCTGTCTTTTCTGCATCCTCGAAAGACTACAACCTTTCACTAGACAAGACCAAATTTAGCCATCCCATGCGTGTCTGGCGGAGATGTTTCATTTCACATCTTTTAGATGTCTTTGTGCTCACTGGGTCAGTCTTGCGAGAGTATCGTGTCGACTTCTTTAACAGCTCTATACTCGGTTTAGCTTCTGCCTGACTTCTATGTCGTGTTGGATAAAAGCGTTTGGCGAATGAATAAATGAAAATGTGGTTATATTAAGAGTCCAAGACCTCAATCCAGCTCTCTGTCTCTTGCAATTTTGTTCAGTTTAACTCAAGACAGCTTTATTGGCAAGGTCGTATCAAGTACTGTATTGCCTAAGCATGTGAAAGTAGAAGGAATACATCTTTATACATGCATTCACATTTTTTTAAACAGAAAAAGTACTGGTCTTGACTCCTTTTATGCTGATATGGAAACTATCCTTATTGGCAGTGGACTGGATTATGCTCCAGACAACAGAGGGTCAGAACTTGAGAATTCAGTGGACACTTTGGTCTCAGCTTGATGATCGGGACTTTGGAGATGACATAACCCTAGCATATCACACACATGCCAGCTGATGCAATCCAAAATATCCTGGCTAGTAGTCACATCAGCCAAGACAGGCTTGACAATTAGCAAAGACAAGCCCAAGGTCATGCACACAAACAACACCAGTGATGACTGCAACCATTTGAAAGGAGTAGAGCTGGAGGAAGTGGAAACCTTCACATACCTTGGCATTGCCATATGGAAGGATGGAGGGACAGACGCAGACATCTAGGCATGTATAGGGAACACAAGACAGGGTTTTTGACTCTTAGGAGATAGTCAAGAGCACCAAGCTCTGAATATTCAACACAAATGTGAATCCACGGCTCCTCCATGGCTCAGAAACATGGTGAACTACGTCAAACAGCAAACTTCAGACCTTCATCACCAAGTGGCTGCAGAGCATTGTGCAGATACATTGGATAAACACCATTAAAATGAAGCCCTCTGGAAAGAAACAGGACAGGAGAAGATTAAGGTCCAGATCAGGAAAAGGAAGTGGAGCTGGTTGGGACACACCCTCTGAAAAACCTATGACCAGTGTAGCCAAACTATTGCTAAAATGGACCCTGCTGCAGTGATGGAAGACCAAGAAAGACCTGGAGAAGGTCACTGGAGGCAGAAATGAAGGAACTAGGATACACATGGAAGAAAGTGGAGAAAGCAGCTTAAAACAGCAGGAAATGGTCAAGCAGTGGTGATTCAATAGTTAAGGCTCTGGGTTACTGATCAGGTGGTTAGAGGTTCAAGCCCCAGCACTGCCAAGTTGCCACTGTTGGGCCCTTGAGCAAGGCCCTTAACCCTCTCTACTCCAGGGGTGCAGTATCATGGCTGACCCTGTGCCCTGACCTCAACTTCCTAACAAGCTGGGATATGTGAAGAAAAGATTTTCACTGTGCTGTAATGTCTATGTAACAATTCTTCTTTCCCTCTAGGAGAGTAAAGGTTTAATCACTTTGTCCTCTTGCCCACCTCAACTTGTGATCTGATTGGTCGGGAAGTAAAATAGTGCTTGATGTCACTTAATGCTAAAGTTCTACTTTGGAAGCGCCATAATGGAAAAAAAAATAAATAAAAATAAATAAATAAATAAACCTGCCAGTGGCACCACATTTTAAAGTGCAGTTTATAATATTTAAACATATTTCTAGATCTGTAATAATCCTATCATATTAAAGCTACCTTTAAAAAATGTCCTTCAGAATTTCAAAAAAATTGCAAAATATCTGACTCAGGCTTATATTTACAATATAATATTTATAATATCTCAGGCTTCTGTTTACATTTTTTCTGGCCCAGAAATAAGCTCCGCCCCCAGTGGAAAACAGCTCTCGTGAAATATACACAGTTTAAAGGCATATTAATGTTTTATTGCTGTTTGCATTCCAGCTAGGAGAGAGGTATAAAAACGACAAACTACTCCTTTAGAGCAATAGAAGGATGCGAAGTGGGTGTGACACGAAGACTCATAAATGGGAGTCAAACTGTGATCATTTTTCAAAATTATTTTTGAAATTTGTCTGTGAATTTCTCATGTGGGTTTAAATTTCGAGAAGCGCACCAACTGCATCTGCGCTGCAGCAGCATCATATCTAGAAGGTAAAATATTAATTCACACCTTCTCAAGATCTCATTTCTGCTGTTTTTATAAAATCCCAAGGAATAAGAGGAAAATGAATTAAATAGGTGATAATGAAGACACTTGTAGTCTTTTTTTTTTTTGCTCATTAAATTCTCTGTGTGTGATTGCGTTCCCTCCTGCAGAGTCAAAGCTCTGCACTTTCCACATTTGGCCTTTTGTGTATTTATGGGGCGTATCGCAGGGTTTTACTCGCACGGTTTACTGCAGTAAAAAAGTACATTGAGTTTGTGGGGATTCGTTTGAACAGATGTCATAGTGCAGCGCATATAGATCTGGCGTGTTGTAGCATTCCCCGAGCTCCCGAGGAGCAAATGGGAATAAATACAGCACATTACTTATTTATCTCCGAGGTGTATGGTTCCTGTGTGTGTGTGTGTGTGTGTGTGAGAGTGTGTGTGGTACAGCATTAATGGGACAGAGACAGGGACAGGTTACACAGAAGAAGAAGGAACTACTAGGCTTTGAGACTATGAATTTGAACTTGGTCACAAAGTTGGCACTACAGATTTCAAAAATGTTCCAGATAAAAAAAACATATATATGTTAGGAGTCCGGTTACTGCAGTGTTTTAGTTTTAGTTTAAAGATATGAGGCATACGTGGTATGTGTGTAACTTTTTGTGTGATATTCACGTCTACATCGCGAAGACATTTATTCAGAAATCATGAATCAGTGAATTGGTAATAATTAGTACAGAAGTCCTACAGCAATGTTACAGTACATAACACACACACACACACACACACACACCTGAGACACTTATCCAGTCCATATAGTTTTCTAATTTTTGGTCATATTCTTCTTAGGGGGTTTTAGAGTCTTTTTTTTTTTTTTTTAATTTAATTTCCTGTATAAATCATGTGATATTACAATGAAGTTTAGTGTGTATTTTTGTACTTACTTACCACCATGTTGCCTCAAATATTATATCATTTATTTGCAGTACTCTGAGCCATATTTATCTTAATACCTGTCTGGTATTTCAGCAAAATTTAGTTAAATTGTCTTGGCTCCAGAGTTGGCAGTACCCAGTTAATACCTAGGGGACTGTAAATTAAAAAGATTTACCCAATGAGATCAGTTTATTGAGTTTCTTGAAGGCTTACTCTGAGCTATGAGTATAAAAATAGCCTTTAGATGAATGTGCTGTATGCACCCATAATTCTTGCACTAATAGGTGGCAGATCTTTCACGTGGGTGATGTGCTTCAGTAGGGAGGAAACAGCAAAGTCGGCTGATTTCCTGGTTTTCAGCAAACTCAGCTGCCCACACAGCCACAGTGATCTCTCTCCCTCTCACCCTCGGCTCAGTCAGTCGGACCAAACGGACACGGTGACCAGTGGAGACGTTATAAACCTGAAATCCTTCCTCTGAATAATTTGAGCAGGTGTATTGATTAAAAGGCTAAAAAGAATCTGAGGCATCTGAGTAGAACCCAGTGAAGGGTACTCTGTTCCACCCACCTTTAGTTTGCAGGAGTTGAACATGTATTAACTCCCCAGCATGAGTGACAAATTGAAGAAAAAAAAAAAAAGGTGGCTCTATTATGCCATGGTTCACATCATGCGTTGCGTCAAGACAGCATTCCAATCCATTTTAACCAGCGTTTCAGTCCACACTTTGCATTAGAGTCACGTCAAATTCGAGCCCACATGGCGCATTTTCCTTGTTTTACACTTCATGTCAATTTTTGTTCACTCGTGTGCATAAGTGAGTGAAGTGTAAAGTACATAGAAATCGAATGAAATCTCAAAACAACACTTTCTACTGTATATACAGTGCACTTTATTTACATTTTAATGATACTCATTTTACACCAACATGAGGAAACAAAATAAACATAAATATAGTGTTTATTCACTGCCTCACAGTCTCATGTCATGTTTTTAGGTCACGGTTTTGTAATTATAGCTAGCAGATTGCTACACACAAAATATACAGCAAACAAGACTTTGCAAGAGCTTTGCTTCCATTCTTTTTTTTTTTTTTTAAACATCCAGTCCCTTGTATTAGCGACCACTTCTTGACAAGTGGAGTGTGGAGCAGATTGCCTTGTTCTTATGTCCTATTATATAATCCTGTATAGCAATGTGAGTTACAAACTGAGGGTCATTTATACAGGAAATGAAGGAGGTAATGAACAACAGGTTCATTCAATAGGTATTCATATGAATGTGGATTGGCTGAAGTCTTGATGTGATGGTTGATGGTTATCTGGTGTGAATCTGGGGTTAGTCTGCGCTCATCACCACCATCATAAACAACACCTGAGAAAGTATCTATAAAAGATCGATGTTCATCCATCTATGCAGTTTCAGAGATGTGTAGAAACTATGGCAAGGCAAATTGAAGCTGTTTTAGTGGTTTATGGTGTCCCAAATCCTTCCTAACACACTTTAGGTTGTTTTTTTTCCTTTAATTTGTCATCTGTCTGAAGTACAGAAGGAGTTTATGCCCTTGTTCAAGGGCAGTAGCACTGCTGCCACTTTCTCATCTCAGAACCATGAGTCTCTGCTGGTCCTGAGACTTAACTTCATGAGCTTTTGGTGATAGACCACCAATCCACCACAGTTACAGACTCCTTGAGTGAGATCTCTATTATCTATTATCACATGATCTCCCTTTTGATCAGCTCATCCATAGGTCTAAAACATCTCAGCAGTGTTTAAAATTTGTAAAAGCTAAGACACCCTATCAGCTTGTTTGCTAGGCCTGAGTGTTACTCATAGCAAAGTGTGCACCATGCTACGTTTTCATTTACAACTCCATTGGCCATTTGGCCGCCGATCATAGAGAAAGACCAAGCCACACGCAAAACCTAGAGCCAACCTCATTAATATACAGAGCAAATTATTTGTTGTCGTCAAGCAAATGCACACACACTCACACATGCAATCACACTATGTCTAGTTAAAGAGTCATTTTACAGCTTTCACACACACACACATTTTTTTTTCCCACTCCATCAGCTTTATGCTCATACCAGGAAGTATTTAATGTGTTTCCATCAAGCTGACAGTTTGGGTTTCATTTAAATATCAAGTGTTGCTAATAGTTGCACAACATCGTGCTAATATGCAATGAAATCCTTCAATACGACAGAGATACAAGGACATCCCTGTACCCAATTTCTTTACATTTAACAAAACAAAGTCATTATATTTTTATGCATTCAGTTTAAAGCATCCAATCAAATTCATCACTGTAGAAAAAAACTATCAAGAATCCTGACAATTTATCATCTGCCATGATGGTCTTATGCTAAACAATGTAGTTCGCTCTATAGCTATCCATGTGCATCTGAATATGGATCATCCACCGGACTGCAGTGTGGAACTTGAGGATGAATGCCCCTGGCCTTAGCTCAAGACAATGTTTCAATATGCTGACGTAAGCAAAGGCATGCCCTTTGCTCTTTTCCCTAGCAGGCATGAGTGGCATCTGATTTTGTAAACTTCCTAGCATTAACTGGCTATATTTAACCAAGTTAGCCTGTTTTCATTGCTAATGCCAGGTTAGACAAGACTTGATTCCAGTAGCTAATATAAGTGGCTAAGCAGCAAGTCAAATTCTGGCTAATGGTAAATTTTATTTCTTATTAATTCATTATCAAACTATGCAGAGCTAGTCATGCATATGACCAACAAACTTAGACTGACCAAAGACTGAATAATGTTTTCAGGCACAACAGCATAGTTGCTTATACAGTTTCATATGTATATATTACAGTAACTTAATCTTATCACTTAAAACATTTCCTTTTTATACTTGAATACATTTAGAAGTAGCAATTTTTAAATGTACTCCAGTGTAATTTTACTTTCACTGGACTACATTTTTGGCTGGCCACATTATCGATACTTTCACTTAAGTATAATTTCTCAGTACTAGCAACATGTTCAGCTTTCAGTCCCATTCACATTAGTTTCAGTCTCAGATCCACCGACCACAGCTCATTGAGCGTCTGATATTTTTTGTGCACTCTTTTGGCCACAAGCTTCAGAATCTTGTAGGTTGTAATCTGATTGGCTATCACACATCTGTATATCTACACACCAGTTTTCAGCAGGAAGACAAATTTCTGAATACCTTTGAAACACCCAGTGAGTTTTTCAGAGCAAGAGGTGTGAACTCTCTAGCAAAAAGCTAGACTTCTGGTATGCCAGACTACATGGACATCACAGACGTTGTTTAAGGCTACATGGGAGACCAGGCTACCGCTGAAATATAAAAATGTGGCAATGAAATGCTGACCAAAGAGTCTATATTATTCATCAATCTTGGTCAAATTCAATATTTGAGCGAATCAAATGATCAAATATCTCGCTGCAATATCATGCTGTTCGTTCATTTAACTCTCCTTTGAAGCCCATGACACAGAGCTAATAGACAGACATTGAAGCCTGTGTGTCAATTAGTGTGTGTTAGGTGTTCATGTACTCGCTGTTTTAATGGGATGAAAGATTAATGCTCATTGGACAACAGGCTTTTAACATGCCATTTTGAGTCTTGCCCAGACGCACGGCTCCACTGAATTCACTGTGGGTGGGTGCAGAAAAAAATATCTTGATGTTTATTGGAAGTGTGCTCTTCATTCATCCTGTCTGGACGCACATATTCCCCTTATGAAGATTGGTAGACCTCTCAAAGGAGCTGAACCTCGTAACCAGCTGCTACTCAGTAAATCAGGACTGAACATGACCGACATCTCAAGACATCTCAAGACATCTCAAGACATCTCAAACTTAAACATATGAGCTCCAGTTGGAATTACTTGGAGCATGCAGTAGGTGTAATTTGTAAATATTGTAAATTTACTGTAAGTATATATAAGTTCTGTTTGATTATTTGCATTCATTTCTGAAATTTATTGTTTATAAGTCTAATTAGCTAGCTGTCACTTCCTTCTCCAGCTAGCAGCTTAGCTGATTTTTGGAATGAAATAGCCAGCACTGCTAACGTTGACCTGATTTTAGAAAAGTCTTTTGGTGCTCCTGTTTATGAGGAGAGACTGAAAATTAAATAAAAGGGCAAGATTTTAATTCAAAAGTCAGGGAGAACAAAAGATCCTTGGTACAGTAAAATCAACTGGTTGTGTTTATTATTAGTCTTAGATTCCAAATCCCTGTGAATGAGTGATCCTGGGATAATTAGATGTACTGACAGAAACCACAAGCAAATGGCGTTAGTTACGGATATTGTACAGTTTATGTAAAGCTAGCAAATCATAAATCGATAACCGATGATTCAGTGACGTAAAACAGTCATTTTTGTTACTCTAATAGATGAGCATTTTGGGACCAGTTAAAAAAAGAAATTTGGATGAGAGATTTGGCAAGGAATCCTGAAAAAAATAACCCCCCTCCCAATCGTTTCTATTCTGATTATTGCATGTAATATGTTACAGTCACTAAAATCACACCCTGTTCATGACTTTGTACCCTTTGATGCAGCTGTGTGTGTGTTTCTGGGTGTGTGTATCCCCTGGAAACTTGTCACTGTAATTGCTGTAATAAAGCTATCACAGGGGCATCAACTGTGACTGCTGCGAGAGGCAAAGAGACAGGGAGCGAGAGAAAAGAGAGCAGTACCAGTTTATGAATCCGGCTCATCCTGTCTGTTGCTCTCTTCCGATGAGCGAATGTGTCTGGGTCAGCATCGGCGAGTCAGAGACGAATGACTAATTCTCTTTTAATTAGTGAAAACATAAGGAGCCAATGTGGTGTCACCTTGTCACTGCTGGGCCCGGTTCCAAACCCCAAAGCTCAAACCACGAGAGGAGAGGGTGTCGGGTTAGGAGTTGAAGGGCTTTCGGGGTAATTGGCATTGAGTGGTGGGAGCTATTAGAGAGTGTTTAGGGGTAGCTCGCACTGCAGTGAGGGGGTCAGTTTAGGACTCGTGCTGAAGGGTGTGTTTAGTTTGCTAAATTTGTGATTTGTGATTCTCCTCTACCGAGGTTAAAAGGGGAAGTGTTAATTTTTTGAAAATAGCCGAGAGGGAAAATAAGTGCAAATGTTTTGTTAGAGTTGCTGTGTAAAGATAGCTCAAACACTAATGACTGTCTAAAAAAACTTTTTTATCTGACCTCTGCATTTCGAACTGGGAAACTGAAGAGTAATTAGGGGTCCAAGCACCATAGGTTGTTATTAAAATACACACCTAATGGAAGGCATTACACACTTACTATGTTATATACATATATTATACATTAAGTAGTATATTCATAACACCGTATTAAGCTTTATAAATTATATGTCTTTTTAATGTCATGTTACATAACACATTTATGTAAGGAGTCTCCAGTTTCAGTGTTTTTGTAACAGTTAGAACTAAAGCTGTTACTTTGAGTTTCCCAACATGCAAAAGTCTTCAGGACAGAGGACTTCAAGTGCTTTGTATTTTGTGCTTTTTATTTATTTTTAGTCTTTTTTTCGTTCTCTTGAAGCTTATAAGAGAGCCTGGTGAGAAACTGACTCTTACTACCTATTAAGTGTTAACAGGAATGAATTTGTTTCATGGCCGTTCCACAACCTTAAATGTAACTACAAATAGGTAAAACATACAATGTCTCACTCTTGAATAAAGAAGAAATGTAACTGTTGGAGAATTGCTGTGGTATAAGCAGAATAAAACATGTCAGGATGTGGTGTTCTTGAAAAATAATCAGCTTTGGGGTAGTAATAACTCTGCATCATCATACTACCCAGTTGTTGATTACTTTCCTATAACAGCACACTTCTAAATGTTTTTTATCCTTACTTACAGCTTGAATTACACTTATTACATACAGCCTGTGATATAGTATTCTGTCATATGCCCGTGCTTAATAAAGTGTTATGAATGTGACAGTAAGTACATATGAGCATTTAAACAGATGTTGTCTGTCAGGCTAGTATAAAAGGATAGTATAGTAGTATGCATACTATATAATAAATTAAGAAAAAGTGTTACCACTGTGTTAATATTCAGCACAATGTGGAATATTGTGGAATACCATAGAGGATGAGATCGTTCTACTCACACACACACACACACACACACACACACATGGTCTGCCTTTCACAAGTAAATGAAACAAGACACTGTGTAAATGTAGCTTCTCATTTAGACTCTTAACAGCTTGCATCCAAAAAGAGGGAATGTTTTGTTCGTGTGACCATAAGCTGCGCCAGCATTTATGCAGAAAATGCTTGAATGTACTAGTGGACATTAATGACAGCTAGTGCTCTATTTTCACAAAACCAGCCTTAATTAATGCATGGTTGAAGCAGTGCTCCCGGTAAAAGTCCTCGCTCAAGGTGACCTTGATCAAACAGCGCCAAAATCCAGTGCAGGGAATTCCAGGAACCTGCTGGAGAATGAGGTTAATGCATTGAGAGAGTGTCACACACACACACACACACACAGGCAGTACATATACACATGCTGTGCTTATGATTCATTAGAGAGCCTTCAGAAGTGGAGCTCGCTGTATAGATGGTAGAACTGTGTCTTAATTACTCACGCAATTCACTCTTTCAATCTTTCTCTATCACAGAATGGGAAATATTTTTTCTTATAAGCAGGTCGAGCTAACATCGCATTTCAAGTTTGATTAAGCCTGAGACTTGCATGGATATACACACCGTATTAGACTGGTAGATAGCCGAGAGATGGCACACTACTTTAGCCATCACTTCTATATGACTGAGTAGCCTTACTTGCTTAAAAGAACCTTATTGAATAAAAAAAAATCTAAAGCTAGCAAGTTAACTTAGCTAGCAGATGTATGCATAGAAACCTGTTTTTGGCCAATTCATCATATTATTCTTTAATTAATGCTAGACAGTACAAGCCAGTACAAGTATCTTTTCTTCTGTTGTACACTTGATAAAAGGGTTCTTCAAGAGGTTTTTGGGTGGTTAATGATTGTAGCTTTTTAAGAAGTTCTACATGGAACCTTTCCTGAAAGGGAAACCCTCTGTTGTACACTCTTTAAGTGTCCTTTGGATGGTTAATGATTGTGGCTTTCTAAAGGGGTTCTTTTAGGTATCTTTACTGAAAAGGAAACCCTCTGCTGTATGCTTGATAAAATGGTTCCTTCAGGTGTTCTTTGGATAGTTAATGATTGTAGCTTTTTAAGGGGATCTACAGTACTTGGCACTTTCCATGAAAACCTCAGTCCAACGATTGTAGGGGTTCTTCTAGGACCTTTTTCTGAAAGGAAAACCTTTTGTTGTACACTTGATAAAAGGATTCTTTAAGTGTCATTTGAATGGTTAATGATTGTAGCTTTCTAAAGGGGTTCTTTTCTGAAAAGGAAAGCCTCTGCAGTACGCTTGATAAAAGGGTTCCTTCAAAAGGTCTCTGGATGGTTAATGATAGTAGCTTCCTAAACAGGTTCTTCTTTGGATAGTTAATAATTGTAGCTTTTTAAGGGGCTCTATTTGGCACGTTCCATGAAAACCTCAGTCCAACGATTGTAGGGGTTCTTCTAGGACCTTTTTCTGAAGGGAAACTCTCTGTTGTACACTCTTGATAAAGGGGTTCTTCTAGGAACTGTTTCTGAAAGGTTCTCCAACCACTTGTTCGCAAGCAATGACCTGAGCAGCCATGGGGCAGTCATCTTGCATACAAGCACACATAGTTAAAACCTAAGAAGGTTGTTGTTGGCCCTAATGATTCTCTTTGTTCCCACGCAGACCCTCCAGAGGAAGCTCACCCTCCAGCACCATCCTGGCCTCTAGCCTTGGCTTGCTTCACTACTGAGTCGCCACACGTGGGCACCCTGAGCACTACGCTAACTTGTCAAGCCAAGCTAAAGCCCTTATGGAACCACCCACTTGATACATTCTCTTCTTTTCCCCTTTCCAATGGCTAGCTTTAATTGTGTGCTTTGTGTTCGCTCTTGGAAAGACACAGCATTACATAAAATACAGAGAAAAGAAAAATTGGATCACAGGAGAGGAAGAGCAAAGGACTGAACATGTTTGACATGGAGAAGAGTGAGCCTCCCATGCTGTCACTTGGATGAGTGCCTCCCGACATGTCACATCAGAACGGACATTCGCCTACAATTCCCATGATGCCAAGCATCGTGCAGACTCCCAGCAATCCCTATCTATTCTCTTTGTGTTGTAACTTTGTTAGGTGCTGCCTGGAACATCTCAAGAGTCACTTCTCTTCAAGGCACATGTTTCATTAATGTGATTTACAGGGATGTGAAAAGTGTGGCAGGCAGAAAGGGCAGGGAAAGGACAGGGCTGGGGGAAGGAAGGAGAAAGGCAGAAACAGAGGGAGTGAGGAAGACCAGTAGGAGGTTTGTCACGGAGATGACAAGGTTATGAGGAGGTGATGAATACGAGACCGGCGTAATGCAACGTCTGATATAAATTAACAGCCAGCCAAAGTGTCTCACAGCTAATGCCTGTGCAGTTAATTGAGCTGCCAGTGACAGCGAAAGAGAAAGAGAGAGAGAGAGAGAGAGAGAGAGAGAGAGCAAGCAAATAATTATACAGACTTACATAGATAGATTTTAAAATTTGCAATACTTGTGCAATGATTGTGCACAGAATAACAGTGTGTGTGTGAGAGTGCATGCTGTTTGTCTTTGGTGAGACAAAAGGATGTCTTCTGTTTTGATCATTTCTGGCCAGACTTGTTCGAGTTAATGGGGAAGCTAAGGCAACTCAAAAAACCCACTCTTTACAACCATGGTACAGTGAAAAGCATTTCAGAACACACAACACATCAAACCTTGAGTCAGGTAGACTACAATAGCAGGAGACTACACTGGGTTCTGCTCCTGTTTGCCAAGAACAGGAATCTGAGGCTACAGTAGGTACAGGCTGCTACTATCTGTTAACCCTTTTACAGGCCACATGCATTTTCTCTCAACCTCACTTTCTCCTAGAATTCTTACATTCCTTATCCGTGACCATTAGTCTGAGAAGGTTAGTAAATAATAAAAATAATAAAAGAAATAATGAATAAATGAAATTCCAAATTCGTAAGAAAACAGATGGAGGGATGAAGGAAGAACCTCTGAGGGGAGAGGGATGAGAATTGTTGCAGAATGATTCTTGATGTGACCTTTATGCCAACATTCACATCTGTGCTTTCACTCTCATCATCCTGATCCGACGGTACCACAGAGAGATACAGACAGCTCTGAGACCTGTCATCAGTGTGCGTACGTGTGCGTGTGTGTGTGTGTGTGTGTGTGTAGTGTGTGTGTGTGTCAGAGATCAGTAGTTGCTGCTTTTAGTTGTCCTGTGATAAATATCAGCTAAATCCAGACGCATGTCAGCTGGTGTTTGAGAAGCAAGAGAAAGCAAACTAGAAATAGGGAGGTTATGAGAGAGTTGATGAATATGGGATTAAAAAAAGGGGAGGAGCCATTAAACCTCCTTGGCAACAGAGGTCACCATCATTTGAGTATTAGCCTAGCTGCTAGATCACCACATCCAGGTTAATTCCTTGTAGTAGAGTATATAAGGCTAAACCTACACTCACGCTAGCAAGCGACAAACGGCCATTTTTATGTACTGAACGTGTGTAACACAGAGCCGCAGTTAGGTATGCTGAAGAAGTAAAGTAACAAATTCAAATGACTGGCTTGAATTATTCCTCTAACCAGTCCTGTGGTGCATGTGGTCCGACGTTTCTTCAGTTCCCCAACTACTAAAATCCAAAAGCTACTGCTGGAGAGTTAATATTACAAGCACCAAATACACTACCATGTTAGCTAGCTTGCTAGCAACCTTGGCTACTGGTTTACACAATATAACAGGTATCCAAAATTTCTAGTGCCTGCCATTAGCTAACTATGATAACAAACTTGAAAAACTACTATCACCCGAAAGCTTGATAGAGAGCTGACTTCAGATTTCTAAAACTACTTTGTGATAATGTCTACTATAGAAATGCAAATAATGGTTTTATTTACATTAGTAAATAGTTAGCCTAATTTGAAATAGTTTGCTAGTAAACATGGCTACTGGTTTACATCCAATGATAGCTAGCTATCCAGTGCCACGCTAGGTGGTATAATAGTTAGCTAGCTTGTTTACAGACTCAACTAGCTACTAAAATCCAAAAGAAGTTACATCACCCAAATTCTCTCCCGTCCTCTAGTGGTCTCTTTTCTATTAAAAGATACACTCTGAAGGTTTTTGGGCAGTTACACAGGACAAATGGCTGACATCCTCTCTGTACACACATACAACTGTATAAAAAGGAAACAGCCCGAGGGAACACAGCAAGCAGGTTGGCAGCAATTAAGCAAATGATTCGGCGACGTCCCGCGATGCTTACATCGGGCAGATTCGCTCTAATCCTACAATTAGAGTGGAAAATGAACCATGATATAGCCACCAACACACACACAGTACAAATACAAACTCACAAACAGCATGAACACACACATACACACACACACTTTTTCTAAATAACAACAGTGCTTTGTTCTCAGTGACCTTTTGACCCTGAAATAAACAGTGATGAGTGTTCAGCTCATCGGGCCGACAGAACTGCTTAGGTGGTGTTGCTGGTGTGTGTGTGTGTGTGTGTGTATCAGCAAGATCAAGTTCTTCAGTGATGTCACACCAACTTGGTGATGTGGTTTAGGACACAGTGTGACTTTAAGGTCGTAGGGACAGCCATCTTGAACAAGGGAATTTTTTTTTCCTTACCATAGTTTATTTTTTTTACTTCCACCCCTAGACCCCGCCTCCCAGAGTTTGTTACTGATAAGATGGTAAACTATGAATTATTCATTAACTATATTAACTAAGTGAAACTATACAGCAAGGGTATGTCGAGAGTGTAGAGTATAAATCTGGACCGGCCCACAGGGTCTTGCAGTTTTAGAGAGCTTTCACATACGCAGTGTTTAATCCATTTGAAGGGTTTTTTTTTTTCTAGGCAGATGAAAACACAGCAATCACACTCGGGTGCACACCAAAACAACCGTCCAAGAGTGTCTGTCTGTTTGATCCCAATCAAACTCTAGAGCGGTTTGATTGCAGTGAGAAAATGATTCGATTTTGAATCGACACAACTCCAAGAAGTGAACCAAACATGCCTTTTTTTTTGGGTTGCAGCATTTTTTTGGAGATGTGAGCTGTGAGGCCCAAACCAAGCCAAAAGCAGTTGTAGAGTTGTAGCGCTGCAGAAATGCCACATGTTCTGGAGTGATGTACGAAAAAGAGAAAATGAACACTACTTATTTATAATTATTGAATCATCTAATATTTGTTGTGTTCTGTGTGCTCAGGTCATTTTTCTAATTTCTACATGCATTTGGCTTATTTACATTTTTCCATCATCATATTTCTGGCCAATGACTATTACACACCCCTCAACCAATGTTAATTTTTTGCTTTAAGGTTTGTTTAATGATGTTTAGTGTTAAACCAAACCAAACCAAACAGCAAACGAACCAAAAGCTCGGCTTTAGCTCTGATTTGGACTCAACAAATAGACTAATAGGTGTGAAAGCACCCTAATTTCACAAACCCTGTATGTTGAGTCCAAATCAGAGCTAAATCAGAGTTTTGGTTCGTTTGTTGTTTTGAAATTGCAGAAATAGAAATTTCAAAAATACAGATTTTATGCAAATTAGGCCAAATATGTAGCATCCAAGATTGCCAGGGAAAAAAGTAGACGCTTTCCGAGTGGTCAAACAAATGAAAAAAAGTTTTTACATTCTTCTCAAATAGCTAGATTTCTACAGTATTATTAAACACTCGATACTTAGTTTATGCCCAGTGTAACTATTTTGGTAATGTTCTAGCTAGTTAGAAGCTAACAGCCAAAGTTAGCGAGTTAATAGGCATTTAAATATTTTAGTACGACATAAAAATTTCCAATGCCCTTACCTCATTATGGTTTATATCTTCCATTTTGACCAAATTCACAGGAAGATTTGAATTTCTGCGATTTGAATTCAAGGTTCTGATCTTTCAACAGCTCAAAATCGCAACCCGTAATTTTGAATTATGATTTTAACGGCTAATTATTCCCCTAGCAAGTA
Organism: Pangasianodon gigas; assembly: GCA_022758105.1. Taxonomy (NCBI): domain Eukaryota; kingdom Metazoa; phylum Chordata; class Actinopteri; order Siluriformes; family Pangasiidae; genus Pangasianodon; species Pangasianodon gigas. The sequence continues at coordinate 4,147,041 of CM040466.1, forward strand.
AAAAAAAAAAAAGAAAAAGAAAAAACTTTGGCAGAAATGTACATTTATTAAATACACCACAGAATTTTTTTCTTCATGAAAATTATTCAAACCATGAAATTAGTATATTGAAATACTTTTGTCAGCTTCCGAGCTCTATATTACAGCATCATATCACCTCAGCGGTATATTCATTTTATTTTCCCTTTCTGTCTTAATTACATTTCCATTCTACCATACTTTGTGTGTTTTTATCTTGCCTTTATACCCGAGGATGTATTTCTGGCTGCCGACGTTCTACAACTATCTGTTGTTTTTCATTTTCTTTTATTTACATTTCCTATGATGAGAGGACGTGGTCTACCACTGATTTTTTTCCTCCCCTCTCCGCTCATCTGAATATAAAACCAGAAATAATCACCTTATATCCTGCCAGAAACTTTAATATGATTGCTTTCTCTTTTTCCCGCGATAGATTAGCTACTCACCGCCGCGAGCTAACGAACGCTCCGTTTCTGTGTGAAGTATGATGGCATTTTTAGGTGGATCATCAGCACGGTGGAGGAATGGGTGAAAAGGTGATTTGACTAAAGTGTGTCCTTATGCACTGTCACCGTGAGCCTGTGATGGACTGCAGGACAGGGACATTAAAACAGACGGATGATGGTAATGATGATGATGATGGTGGTGGTGGTGATGAAGCTGGGGGTCTGAGTGCAGTCGGGGCCTGGGGTTACTCTCCTGCCTTCTTTCCTTTAATGGCACTGGTGATCTGTAGCTAATGGTGCCATCACACACACACACACACTCTCTCTCTTTTGCATTACACACACTCAGTTCCAGGATATATACCTCTTCATCTCTCTCTTGATTTTCATTTTCCTTATGCATCTCTCTTTCTTGTGCTCTCCTTCACACTTTCCTTTTCTGTATCTCTCTGTTTCTTCTCCCTTTCTTTCTGTCTGATTCTCCCTTTTTCCACTCACTCTTCCTTTAGCCCTTTTTCTCACTCTCTCTGTAACTTTCTCTCTAGTCTCTGCAAGCTTGTTTCTGCCATGTATGAGAAAATATTACGATTATCTCGCAATTGCGAGATAATATCATACAGTTGCGACTTTTTATCTAGCAATTGTGAGTTATATTGCTTGTCTACACACTGCTTGGTTTTCTTGCAGTTTGACTATCGGAAACGAAAAGACTACGTCACAATTGTGAGATATGAATAAGCAGCTGTGAGAAAAAAAGGTGCAATTGTGAAATATTAACTGAAGATAACTCGCAATTATGAGATAAAAAAAAGCTGTGATTGCATGAACTTGCAGTTATGAGAAAAAAAGTTGCAGTTGCATGAAAAGAACTCACAGTTATGAGATAAAAAGTCACAACTGAATGATGTTGCAACTACAAGATAAAAAGCCACAACTGAGCAATAGTAATTCGCAGTGGTGAGGAAAAAAGTCTCAGTTGCAAGAAAATACCTCACTATTATGAGATAAAGTCATAATTAAGTGATAACATGCAGTTGTGAGAAAATAAGTTGCAATTGCGCTGCAATGACTTGCAATTACAATGATTATTGTAAGTAAAAAGTCACAGTTTTTTGTGTTGAAAATTGTGTGAATCACAATTGTGAGATATGTTGCAATTACGAGATGAAAAGAATCAGTTCAGTGATATCACAACCAAGTGATAAAAAAGTAACAATTGTGAAATATTAACTTGCAGTTATGAGATTGTAAAGTCACAATTGTGTGATATAAACTCACAATTGTGAGGAAAAAAGTCACAATTTAATGAAAATAACTCACAATTATGCGATTAAAAAAGTCACAATTCTGTGATATGTCACAGTTGTGACTTAAAGCATCACAGTTGCGTGAAAATTCACAATTAAGTTCAATTTTGAAAAAAAAAAGTTGCAATTGAGTGATACTAAATTGCAATTCGGAGAAATTCACAGTTGCATGAAAATAACTCACAATTACGAAATAAAAAGTCAGAACTGTGAGATAAATCTGCGTTTAAAAAAAAAGAAAAAAGTTTTTAACTAGTGAATCATTACATGTACAGCGGGGTCCAAAAGTCTGTTGAATATTTGTCTGTTGAATATCTTGAATATTTAATATTTTGCACTATTTCTAGGTCTCTATTTAAATGTAAGCAAATGTGTGATACTGATCACGTTAACCACTTTGTAGAAAAGGGTCAGATTTTCCTCATGCCTAATCTCTTCTGTTGAAGCATGTGTTCAGACAATACTCTGATGGATTTGATCTAAAATGCATCATAAGGTTTTTGCACAAACTTTTGGAGTCCAAGCCAGCTTGAGTGCACACTGCCATTAAAGCAAGAAGGGGCTGTACCAAATAAAATTCACGTAAATATTTCAAAGATTCTACTTTTCACTCAAGTTGTTGCCAATAATATCATTTGTAATGAAAATAGTTTTATTAAAGTAGAAAAGAATGCAAAATAGAAACATTTTCATTAGCGATCTCAGACCTTTGGACCCCACTATATGTGTATTTGTATCTACTTGTATATTCATTTTTATTCATTACATGCAAAATGCTATAGTACTGTCTGCATATCATGAATGGTTTAAAATAAAGGAATATCAAAATTCAAATTCTCTCTGTCTTTTTCAGATGATGCCCCAAGGAAGCTAACTCCATTCCAAAGTTGGTAATCACTCCTGATTTGAAACCGTATGCAGATCCTATTTTACTGAGCAAAAAGAGAAACGAGTTTCATGAGGCCATGGCTAACCTGGTGCACAGAACTGGTGTGAAAATGCTACACAAAAAAAAAACAAAAACATTTGAACGTGAGGTGCAGTGTCCTTGTGTTGAGCAGTGATGTAAAGCTAGAATGGATGGCAGTGTATAAAATCGTGTTAACGAAAAAAGCTGGTGACCTTCACTGGAGAATCTGGCATGGTATTTTCTCTGTTAACTCTTATCTTTTTTTTTTAATCTTTTTTGTCTTTTTTTCGCAGATAGAAAGAGATAGTGTGTCATGCTTTTTATGCACTGCCTTAGGTCGCGTCCCTTATTTGAAAATTTCCAGAACCTTTTTAAAATGTTGATTTTACATTGCAGTTTTTTAAATCCTTGGTTTCAAACATGTGAGAAAAGAAAAGAAAGAAAAACTGATTAATTATATTCTGAGACTGGCAAAAAAAAAGATGTCAGAACAAGTTAACACAAAATGCACAACATGATGTCACAAATGTATGAAAGACTTGGCAAAGTTTAAAGAAATGTGGTGCTACAGGGAGGCAGTGTGCTCTGTGTTATAACGATGAGCTTATCTTGGCACTGAAGTTTAAATGAAAATAACTTTTTGAGAAAATAAGAGATTTTTATTTGAAAAAACAAAACAAAACAAATTATTGAATTATTTTAATTATTACCCGATTGTGTCTAGCTGTTTTGTAATAAAATACACTCTGATTTTACACATTTGTATCCTGCCTACCAACCCTGCACATTACAGAAGACTTTGCTAATTACTCAGCGGAGTCATGGGAGGCTTGCAAGGTGCGAGACAATGTGGGAAGACAACTGCTTTTCTTTTTTCAATTGATGTGATGAAAAAGCGCCTCTTGTTGCTCGTAAAGCCACAACACACCTTTCATGAACCCAGCGAGGAGCTCTCACGCTGCAGAGAAGTCATTTGGTAAGCCATGCCCCCCCCCCTCTAGGTTGGCATACTGTATGATTCAGTACAATTTCCCCTCTCTATTCCCTGGACTGCACCAAATGAATATGATAGCATCGAGTTTTCTCCATACAGATTAATTTTGCAAAGTAAATATTTTCTTGACATGGTTTATGTGGTGGACCCCAGGCATGATGAGAGAGAGGGTGAGGTTTGTTATCACAGTTTACCAGTAAGTCACATGAATGGGATCACCCTGAGAAGGGTGTTCCTGCTGACCTGAGAGGGACCTCCCCTGGAAATTTTTGGGGAGGGTATATCCTATGGAACCCTCATGGACAGTCAGCTGAATGCAGGTTACTTCAGCAAGAGGACTACTGGAAACAGAGGGGGAATAGAGGCTGCCCAGACTGAAGCCAGTGGCACGGCCTCTCTAGCCAAGCCCAAGGCCTATGCCAAGGCCTCTTCTCTCCAGCTTGAATGCAGGCCTGCGCCGGGGTCTCTTCTGTCCAGCTTCAGGCCTGCACCGAGGTCTTTTCTGTCCAATCCAGTCCGCCCCCTGGCTCTGGAGAGGACATCATTGCGCTACCCCCTGACTCCAAAGAAGAGCTACGCTCTCCACCTCCCGACTCCGACAAAGACGTTGCTACTTTGCCCCTGACTCTGACAAGATCTCACCTCCTGATGACTTTATGGATGACATCATTGCAGTGTGCTGCTTTACCAAGTGCCCTGACTCCTGTCCTGACCAGCCAGTCTGCTAGTTTCCTCAGCTGTCGGACTCCTGTCCTGACCAGCTGCCATGCTGGTAACTCAAGCTCCCCGTCTCCTGTCCTGACTAGCCGACATGCTGGTTTCCCGAGCTCCCAGGCTCCTATCATGACTAGCCAGCATGCTGGTTTCCCAAGTGCTCTGACTCCTTTCGTGACCAGCTGGCTTGCTGATTTCCCAAGTCATCCTGCCTGGCTGTCCTGTGTCTGCCTCCTGGCTTTGCAGAGGACATCACTTCGCCTCACTCTGACTCTGCAGAAGGACCTTGTCATCTCTCTGTCTCCTCCCGACTCCCCAGTGGACGTCATCGTCCCTCCACCTCCTGCCACCAGCAAGGAGGTCTTTGCTCCATGTTCCTCTTCCTCCACTCAGGATGCTGTCCCATCTGGGCAATGCCTGGCTTATCATGTTTTATTTAAATAGCCATGTGCTCATTGTTTTCACTTCCTGGTCCTGTCTCCGCCCTTGTTTTTTCATTTGCATGCCACCTGATTGTGTTAAGCTGTTTTGTGTTAGTTCTTGATTGTTTGCTTATTTATACCTCTTTTTGTCTATTTCTTTGTGAAGTCTCATTGATGTTATCATGCATTTCTAAGCCTTGTGTTCTTGCCTTTTTTATAGCTCCATGTATACTTTTTCCTGCCTGTGTTTTGGCCACTGCCATGGACTCTATGATTCTTGGATTAACCATAATAAAGAACACACCAATTTTACAGATGTGCATCCTGCCTATCAACTCCACTGATAACACCCTACACTCTCTCACTCGGTCTCTTCCTCTGTTTTTCTCACACTGTTTCTCCTTCAATATCTCATCTTATTCTGTTCACTCACGCAATGTCTTTTTGTCTTTCAACCCCCCCCCTCTCTCTCTTTGTCTCTCAGTTCAATTTTTTTTTTCCAGTTTAATGACACTTTATTGGCACAAGTGTTTTATTGCATTATTGCCAAAGCGTATATTAGGGGTTATAATATCAGGCCAATAATATCTAGCTTACTAATTTTATCTCTGACTGTTTCATCATCTCTCTTAATCCTTTTTTCTCTTGCTTGCATTTTGTCTGATTCTCCTTCTCTCCTTACTATTTTGCTCTCTCTCTTTATTCCTCTCTTGCTCTCTCTCCCCCTCTGTTTTTTCTCTCTCTACCTCACTCACTGTCTGTCTTTATTTTTTTTCCTGCTATCTCAGTCTTACTCCCTGATCTATCTTTCTATAGTTTGCCCCCTTTCTCTCTTTTATTCTCTCTCCATCCCTTTGTATCTCACTGTCTTTTTCTTACACACCTTTTTCTATAATGTCTTTCTTACTTGTCAATCTCCTATGTCTTTTTCTCTCTTTCTCTCTGTCTCTCTCTTCTCTCTCTCCAAAACGTTATTTTAGATCGCTGAGAATAAAGCAATAATGTGAATGAGTTGAATGAAACAAATGAAAGCACTGTCTGAGGGATTAGAGCCTAGACAGACAGAGAGAGAGAAGAGGAGAATGAACGAGGGATGGAGAAAGGGAGGGAGGGAGGGGGAGAGAGAGGGAGAGAGGATGGACAAGGCCATTAAGTTATACACAGGGCCTAGGGTCCACTTTCCTCTGATCGTTTTTGTACCCTTGACTGTGTTAGACACACACATACGCACAACTCTCAGCCCCAAGTGTGCAACTCATCCTATTCCATTTCCCATTTCCATCTGCTACTCACACACACACACACTCAAATCCTAACTGTAACGGAGAAAAGGCTTATTGAAATGCATCTAATCAGAAGCAGAAGGCTAACTCTGAGTTCTCAGCAGGATCTCAGTCTTAGGCCCCGCCTACACGTATACAGATATTTTTAAAACATAATTTTATATAAAATCTTTGTGTCTGGGCCTCCATTTTGCCTTTTGGTTTTCGTGTGGGCGAGTAAATATGCGCGTCAACCTGTGGATGCCCATTGCGTGTGTTTTGTGTCACTGATTAATTACTGATCACATTGATGTTAATTCCCGATAGCAAAGCCTTACCTTCCTCCTGAAGATCTACTACCTAATATACTTCACCTTATTCCAATAACTGTCTAAGTATCTAAAATGTAAGTGTTTACATGAGCTATTATAGGTCTCAGAGGAGCACAGGGTCAGTGTGTTGTTTTTATTTAGCCAGTCAAGGTCTTAAGAGAGAAATGGACAACAATAACCAACAAAAGTACAAGGCTGTAATGTAGCAATGAGCAACAACCATTCTCCATTAACACACTTTCAGAGGTGTTGAAAATAATTTACTTGTAAATAACAAAACACTACTGCCTCAGTAATTAGTAATGAATTACCATGGGTAATTAACTACTGAGGAACAGCACAGTAACACTTCATTCATTAGGCGTGAGTTTGACTATTATTTAAACTTATATCCATATAGTTAAAATAAACAACAACGTAAACAACAATCTTAAGTGATTCATGCAGTTGACGCTGTTATAATGGTATAAAGAAGGGCTGACAAATTCATTTAAAAGTTATATTCCAATTAATTTTTATGTATATTCTATGGAAACATCTTGTATAGCTAATTATATAATTTAAGCCTAACAGTAAACAGATTTTTTTAGTTCCTCATTAGTTCCTATAAACAAAGCAGTAGCCTAATTTAACCACCACGACCCTGACCATGCAGTTACTCACTCATGCCAACATAAAAGTAAGTTTTCTCAGTAATGCATCAAGCTGTATTTTTTCTTCAACAGAGTAAGAGGAAAAAAGTGAGTGCCTTCTGAGGGAACGACTGTTTATAACTGCTGGGTGATAACATTGTGTGGATGTTCGGTAACATTAAATGTAACTGTAAACAGATACTAATTAATTTGCTGTGGTATAATCAGAACAAAACACTTCTAGATTTGCTGAAAATCATTGTTGATTGTTTTCCTTACAGCACACCCTGTCATGTTTTATTCCTGACATTAAACATATAAGTATTTCAGAATTTCTTGAACAGAACACCAACAGATAAATATACCTTCATAACCCGAGTTGCAATACAAGTCAGTCACTGTACACTCAGCACTGTAATGTAATGGCAAGTTAAATTAGAGGATACTGATGCTGATGTAATCTAGTTAAACAAGCTCTGTGTTTCACACTGATGTCAATGCTGAGGGCTGTTATTATGTAAATCTAAGAGCCTCTGGGCCTCAAGGCCAGACCGCTAGCTCTTCTTGGACAAGACGAGCTGGTCTAAATGCTAAAACAATTATGTCAAGCAGATGCACATCTTGTCAGGAAGGGACAGAAGGAGCCATGCTTGATTGACAACTATGAGTGTTAAGGATCTTCATACAGAAATCCATACATACACACTGTATGGATTGTGCTTATGTGTATATACAGGGTATCCCAAAAGTCTCCATACATAGGGGAAATTAACATTTTTTCAGCAGACTGTAACTTTATTTACAAAACATCCTCTACATGATCGCCATTTCTTCGTCGTCTCTTGCACTCATGATAAACTCATGTTAACATCTCGTGTTATGTAGGTATGTGTAATTGCATGTCCGTCGCAACCTTGTGACAGCTTCCTGATCCAGCCATGAGAATGATTTCAATACATTCTTCTTTTGTCAAAGGCATACTTAAAGGCTGTCTGGAAAAACTTTGATATGGGCCAAATTGTGATGGCTAGACGACTGGGTCAGAGCATCTCCAAAATGGCAGGTCTTGTGGGGTGTTCCTGGTATGCAGTGGGTAGTACCTAACCATAGTGGCCCAAGGAAGGACAGCCCGTGAACCGGCAACAGGGTCATGGGCGCTCAAGGCTCACGGATGCGCGTGGGGAGCGAAGGCTAGTGCGTCTGGTCGGATCCCACAGAAGAGCTACTGTAGCACAAATTGCTGTAAAAGTTAAATGCTGGCTATGATAGAAAGGTGTCAGAACACACACTGCATCATTGCTGCGTATGGGGCTGCATAGCTGCAGACCGGTCAGAGTGTCCAACCCCTGTACAGTGCCGAAAGTGCCTACGATGGGCACGTGAGCATCAGAACTGGACCACGGAGCATTAAATATTTGTTTTTGGTTCGGTCCCTAATATATATTGACTGTAATGTGAGACAGTATGCTGTTATTAACCTTCATGTGCGGAGTAATTGCTTATGTTGTCTTTGCGTTTGCATTACTATCCAGATGTAGATCCCTAATGAGCAAGCCAGAGGTGACAGTGGTGAAGAAAAACTCCCTGAGATGACAGGAGGAAGAAACCTTGAGAGCAACCAGACTCAAAAGGGAACTTTTTCTCTTCTGGGAAACACCAGATAGTGGGATTATAAATTATAGTAGTATACAGGTGTAAAAGAATAAAGACAAACAGGACTAAGTGTGAGCAGATTGTGAATAAGAGTTCTGAGATGAGCAACAGGACAGCCTTTATGAATACAGCAGCAGTATCCAGGTGAGATCATTCACTCAAGCAAGGGTTTTAGGCATTACCTGTATTTTTGGTGCCGGTCTTGCTCAAAAGCCCAACAGTGGCTCACTGGGAGTCCTGGGATTTGAACTCACAATCCATCACTCACACAGAACCTTAACTGCTGAGTGAGCACTACTCAGAACTTTATGATAATGTAGGACTCTGATGCAAATAAAAGTATTAAAATATGTGTGTGAGGAGAGTCTGAAAATCTCTCAGGTCAATGTGTAGCATAAAGTTCAGCATAAAGTGGGGACAGGGGTCAATGGGTCACAATTGAGTCAGCAGAGCTTGCTTAAAGATATGCTCAAGCATTAATAAAGCTTCAAGTCCTCAGACACAAGTTGAGAGAATTGTCAAGCTATATGTGCTTGTGACTTATTCTTTCATCTTCAGTAAGTGCCTTATCCTGGTCAGGGCTGTGGATCCGGAGCATATCCCCGGAACACTGGGTGTGAGGTGGAAATACACCCTGGATAGGATGCCAGTCCATTGTAGGGCACCACACACACACACACATTCACACATTGATTCACACCAAGGGGCAATTTAGAGTAGCCTACCACTATAAAACTGGAAAACCACAGATGGTAGCCTGAGATCAGGATTTAAAAAAGGGACCCAGGAGCTGAGAGATGCCACCATGCTGTCCTCAAACCATTCATTTTGCTTTCCATTGTACCTGGAACTCAGAAATGATATTTGAACTCCAACAAGGAAATACACCATGGAATAATTATGGATCATCTGGTTCCACCATCAATCCAGGAACAACAGAATTCCCTGTTGAAAATGGTGCAAAAAAAAAAAAAAAAAGTCAAAATTCCAGAAAAATCCTTTTGCCTCAAACAGTTTTTTTTTTTTTTGAATAACGCAAAGTCTTTCCCCTAGCAATAAAATTTCATTAATTTCATTATGAAGCACATTGTTATTAAAACCTCACAATTAACCAAATTCTTACAAACTGCTCAGACAATTATGCACATGAGGTGTAAAAAATCACAAATAAAACAAGGGGCATGTTTCAGTTTTTCACAATTCTGATCATAAAAGTCAAGTACAGCATTCATGTCTATTTGGCAATTAGACCCATTGAATTGTCTTACATTCTGTCGCAGCTCCCAAAAAACAGAAAAGCTGTTTTAATAGGGAGCTGTGAATTGAATAGACAAAAGCATATCCATAAATGTTTACAGGATATCTCTAAATTAAGGGTTTTTCTTAATTTATTAATTGACAGAACGCACATTTTTTGTTATGCACCGACACAAATACAAAGCTAAAATTTTTTATCCATGTTTAAAGTCCCAACTTGGAAATATCTGACTTCAGAGTTGAACAGAACTCAACTTGTTCTGAAATGTCTCGTTTACTGCCTGTGAATGCTGGCCATGGACTCCTTATTGACACTGACATTAACATTAACAAGCGTGTATGTGTGTGTGTGAGAGAAAGAGAGTGAAAGAGCAAGAGAAGAAGACAGAGAGATCGAGAAAGCTGGCCTTTATCAAAGTCAGAAGCTGCCCTTTTCTCCATCGGCAGCTCGGGTGAGTTCGGCTCTTTAAATCTGCTGACAGTGTGAAGAGATTTCAGGAGATGTTTGGATTATGGCATGTGAGAGAGCTGACCCATGCCCACACACACATGCACGCACACACACACACACACACACACACAATTATTTATTGCACAGATGCAGAGAGTCCATGACTTATTGTTGACCTCCATTGTCAGGGCAAGTGGCTGGGCGTTTGGGTGAATACATTAAACGTTACACGTCTCTGTCTGCTTCAGTGGCACAGAGTCACGGAGCCAGAAAACAAGCAGAATTGCTGATAAATGCTCACATTCCGGCAGTGTCGGATCAAATCAGTGTAGTGAAACCACACACACACAGCGCTAATCTACACACGCTTCCTGTTTGGCCAGGCCTGGACACTCAGTACTGATGTATTTTCGAAGAGAGCAGATGAGATTAATGTAATTTGGTGCAGGAATTGAGGAAAGGACAGGAAACAAGAGAGTGGGTAATATCCTCACCAGTGAATTTACATTTATCTACATATCATGCAAGTTGTTTAGGGTAAGAATCAAAAGGTGGAGCTGAATCCAGTCATCTTCTAAACACGTGGAGCACGTTTCATGTCCCAGCTTTTTATTCAGTTCTTAAAGCATATTAGGAATAAAACACTCAAGAGATTGCTGTTATAGGAAAATAATCAATGACAAGGTGGTTTGATGTGCCCCTAGGTGTGAATGAGTGTGTGAATGTGTGTTATGCCCTGCCATGGAGTGGCGTCCCATATACACTCCAGATCCACCGGGATCTTGATGAGGATAAAGTGCTTACTGATGATGAATGAATAAACAAATAAATAAATAAAAACCAACAACTACATTGCCCATCAAAAGTTTTTGAAAACCTGGAGTTTCTTATACCTTATTACAGTTTAATCACTATTATAGCAATTAAATAAAGAAAGCTAAATCTGCATGGAACATATTAACAGCTCACTCTCAGATCCTAATGGGACTCTAAATGAGTGCCTTATTAAAGGCAGGCACACTCGTTCTAATATTAACTGTAAAACATAAATACTTGGCATGCCTGAAGTGCCTAATTAGAGTGATACAAGGTTTTTGGCCTTTTCTGATTAGATTAGATCTAGATCGTTCCAATAAAATCAAAGCTAACATTTCTCAATACACTAAACCTTTAATGTGTGGTCAGAGGCAGGATGCTAGTGTGTAAACCTAGCATTAGGGGTTGTACAGTAATATATGAAGCAGGGATCAATACACATATAGGCAATATTAAAAAGCCATAATCAAAAACGATAAAGAGCCGGAAACCCGGAAATGAACAGGAATAGATTTAGTAATGAGAAAAAGCAACACAAGGGTATAAATAGAGAAACTAATGAAAGGCAGAACTAAGAACAGGTGCACACATATGGGAAATTAACCAATAACAAGGCAGGGGAGGAGACAGAACCAAAGCCAAAACAAAAAAGTTCATGCATTGCTGTGCACTGAGGGGATTCATGATAAAAGCTTTAATAATAAACATTTATTGATTCACTTATACTTTATTCCTTGGTTATGTTAGAGTATTTAAAATGTAGTCATTTAAACAAAAGGTTAAAATTGCCTATAGGGTGTTACAACGTTACTGGAAGTATATAACAACTTTCATAGTAGCTTATTGTAGCTTATTTCCACCACCTCAGCAATATATAAAAATAATTAAACATCCTTGTGGACCCTCTGGTTGTACGTCACTACACTTCTATATGAACCACAATTCTATACAAATGTGACACATTTACTGCTCATACTTTCACTCATTAAATGCTTTTCTTTCCTTTGATTTTTTTTTTATCATCCTTCTCTTTGATATTCCCCAGACTGAGACTCAATGACCACTTTTAAAAGGCAGACTAATTTTCTTCTTTATTAGATTTAATCATCCTTATCGTGTCTAATATGGGGTTTATGTGCACTCCTCCTGTGTGCTGTAGCAATAAAGATTGTGTATTTGTTCACTTATTACCAAGCCAAGCACACACAGTAGCTGAGGTGTTGAGTTATAAGAAGCTTCCTCAGAACAAAAACAATGGCTCTCGAACAAACTTGGGATTCAAACTCATAACTTTCAGGTCACTGGGGCAGAACCTTAAAGGAGCTGTATGTCATTTGTAAAGCCTTTCTGTGCCTGCAGTGTGAATTACAATTGCTTTGAAAAACAAGCAAGCCAACTGACCCCATCTCCTCTGCTGAAGATACTCAAGCCTTGTTAGTAGACATGGGTCAGAAGTGAACAGGCGGAGCTAATTTCAGGGCTGGAAAAATGCAAACAAAGGCTGAAATAAAGAATTTCTGTGAAATATGATTACTACAGATCTTGAAACACCTTTAAACCTTCTGAACAAATGCAACTGCTAAGCTACTGCCGCAATAAAATGCTGAATTCACCTGTGTAAGAGCGACGCTGATCTCCCTTATTGAGCTGTTTCATGAAGGTCCACCGTGAACCGCGTTAATGCAATAAGACAACATCCCTATACACAGCGCTAAACAGAGCAGAGAACAGCTCGCACTGCAACGGCTCATTCCAGCAGCGCTAACTAGCAAGACAGAGCAGAGGCCAACACAACATCCGACGCAAAATTACATTTGTGCTCATAGCCATAAATACGACTATCTTCATAGAGACATAATTCAATTTCTCAGGAAAGATCATTTTGCTTTCAAAGTTAAGAGAACACTTTAGTGATCCCAGAAGGGAAATTTAAGTGTTACGGTAGCAAAGAAATAATAGAAATAATACAAGAGACTATAATTAAGATGAAGACAGTATAATCTATTTTTACTGATCTATGAAGTAAAATCTTTTGTTCTTTCAATGTAAAAAAGGACAATCATATGTGTTTTGCCATCTTGCATGTCCATGTATGCTGCTTTTTAACAGAAAGTGTATTTTTTTTCATTAAATTATCTTTTAAAATGTAAATTATTGATGAACAGAGTCAACCTGGAAATATCAGTATGCTGTTCTACAGGCTCTGGTTAAGATCTTGTACTCTTAAGATTAAAATATATTCAAAATGGGATCAACATATGCAGAAATAAATTTGGGGTAATTAAAGACTTCTTTAAAATTGTAGGACCTGGAAAATCCTGCTGATTTCTCATCCTCCTTTAGTGTTTAATGTTAAAAAAAAAAACAAAAAAATGTGATAATCCATATAAGCAGTACATTAGCGGGGACTAACAGGGACTTTGAACAGCTCTTTTGCATGGACGTTTTTTTTTTAAAATTTTTTTTAAACATCATACATGAACCCTTGTGCAATGCATTTTGGTGAGCACCAGCTTTTAGAAGCCAAAAAATGCTTCTCATATCTGGTGCTGAGTGTACCGTGTGGGAACTTTTTTGCCATGTCATCCACAGACTGATAGGTTTGTATTTAGTGCTGTAAGCTCCCCCTGCATTCCACCCTGAGACACGGACAATGACAGAGCATTGTCATCCTGCAGACTGCACATGCTCAGTGCCACCTCCATGGACTGGGTGTGTAGCCGAGGGGATTTGTTCACCTCTCTACTTCCCTCTCCCTCTCTCTCTCCCTCTCCCCTCTCCCTCTCTTTCTCTGGTGAGTAGCCAGAAGCTGCAGGAAGTCTGTGATGCATTGCCTCGTAGTCCTGGAATAAAGATGAACTTGTTTGTGATGATCCAGCTGTCACAGTGCCAAAGGCCAGCACTGCTAGATTCAGCACATGCATTGTTTGTGTTATTGTTTGTATATATGTTTTCATTATGCCATTTTTGGCAATTTACAGGAAATATGAGAACACATGAGCTGTGTTTTGTGTGTGTGTGTGTGTGCGCGTTCACACCACAGCTCTCTCTGACTCCACATCCGGAATGGAGATGCCATTTGCCTCCCCAGTCATCTGATTGGCCACCCTGAGTGCCAAATTTCACACAATGGGCTACTTGCACTCAGGGCTATGATGTATTTCCATGTCTCCAGAAGCACTGTTTATATTCAGCAGTACAGTGAGACAGCAGTGATGTTAGCCTGGGTGTTTGTTTCAATTAATAGGTATTTTCTTCCCTTCATACTAGTTTATGTATGATGAAGCATACAGTAGCATACTGATGCCTTTCTCCAGCTTACTAGAAGGAGCTTTGCAAGTAGTCTTACATATATAATGAATGTCATTGTCATTTATTTTCAGGAGCTCCTGCAGACACCGGGTGTGAAATAGTGCCTTTGCCATTATAGTGGACGAGTCGGAAGCAGAAGTGCCATTTTGGTTATAATGCGGAAGTGTTTGTGCAAGCAGCCCATCAACTGGCTAGAATACTTACATTTAGATTTTACATTTGCTCATTTTAGATGATGCTTTTATCCAAAGAGTCTTACAATTGAGACAGGATAAAACTGTTTTTAAGGGTTTTTCTCAAGGACCCAACAGTGACAGTATATCTTGGCAGTACTGGGATTTGAACTCACAACCTTCTGAGCAGTAGCCCAAAGCCTTAACCACTGAGCACCCACGTCCTCCCACTCAAGTAGAAGAATCTAATTCAGCCCCTGCTCATTCTATATAACTCGTGGTGTTTTACATGGCAGAACAGCACAGAAGTTAAACACAAGATGCAAAAATATGTTTGGCAAAACCACAGTCCATGTTGGTGTCTAATATGGATAATCCAACATAGCTACTCTAAAGAGAGTTTAAAGTAGGGGTCAAAGCACATGCCAACAGGTAATCATCGGCATATCCATATTCGAATAAGTCGAATACAAAGCAACAAGAACTAGAATGCACTCTGTGTTCTAGTTCTCGTTGTTTTTGACCCGTATCTGGATGACACTTGGCAGCTTATGATAGCTTATGGTAGCTTATGACGCTTGGTAATATATTATTGACAAAACTTCACATCAAACAATGAAACACAGAGAACATAAGAAGGCAAATGAATCAAGAACCAAACACAGAACAGGTGAACACAGGCAGGTAACAAATCAATGACGTGACAGGGGCTTAGACAGGACAAAAACAAAAAAAGAAAAACACAAGAACATGACTTGTGTCGCCAAGAAAATCACAACATGAAAGGGGAAACCGTGACACTATCTAATGTTAGATACTAGCTAAACATTCATAAATAGTGTGAGCAAAGCCTAGCTAGATGACTAGTAACATTAGCCACTTGTTATGTTAAAGGTACAATCAGCAATTTAGCTAGGGTTAGCTGAAGCTTGCTACAGTGAAACTCAAAATGCAAACAAACACATCCCATGTTCACAGTGTTCCCAGCCCCAAAACAATACAAATACACTCCTGGAGATTGTTTTTTTCTAATAAATCTAGCAATCCAGTCGCAGTCTGGTTGCTACGCACACATTAGATTAATATTAACTATAAATTAAAATACATTTACATTCAAAGAAAAGGTTTCCCAGCCAATCCATGGTGGGAGCCAGTGTGGGATGGTTGGCAAACTAAGTGGAAGAAGGCAAGCTTTCTGAATTAACAGGCAATATAATAGAAATGGATTTAGAAATACTCCTTTATCCTGATTGGTGGAACGTTGGTGGTTCTACTTAATTTGTTTTTTTCTTTTATTTATAGAACCTGGGGAGTTTTTCCTCTGAGCAGATATTTTATTCAAGCTGCAGGAATGTTAGGAGAACTTCACCAAGTATTACAACCAGTGTTCTGACTTAAAAAGAAAAATCACTCGCCGCAGCTTTAATACAACAGCACTCTCACAACAGTGTTTTATTTCTTACTTCATCCACTGCACTGTGTTAGTTAGGTATGAGCATTAATCATATTTTTAGCATGCTGTGTTCACGATCATTTTACTCTCAACAATTTATTGTTTTTTAACCCATTTAATCCCCAAAACTCGCTCCGCTATGTCCATGGGTAGATGATTTGTACTCTTTAGATGCCCTCGGGAAAAAGCGCTTGTCACGTTCCTCCCTCGTAATATTGCACAAAACACACCACCGGGCCTGGGTGAAGAAGTTAAACTTATGCTACTCTGCTAATCGACCGATTTTATGTTCACAAAGGGTATGTTACACCATCATAATCCACCACATGTTTTGTCTTGCCTTCTTTTATCATCTTCTAAATGAGTTATTCTCTACTATTAGCAAACCCCAGAAGAAGCTTGTGCGCCATCTGTGCTGTCAGTGTTGGCAGCTCTGGATTTAAACTCGTCAACGAGAAACAAAGACAGACACGGAATCTGTTTAACCGATGCCATTGATTCTTACAAAATGACTCTTAATGCCACTTATAGCATACCCAGACATCTATAGCTACCATGTGAATAGTATTAGCATTCATATTAGTAGTAGCTGAATGCCTACAACTCCCTTGGATCATATAATTACACTGTCCTCCCAAATAAATCCTTGGGTGGAGTGTATACAGATAATTAGCATGTTCCTATGAAACACCTGGCTCGAGATATAAAGAGTCTCACACAACCAAGCCCCTACTAATGCTTAGTGGTCCGGAGTGGGCGAACTAATGATCACTGTGTCTCGTGAGCACAGAAGGGCACTTAAACTCTCATATAACGGTTAAGGAACACCTGCAGACACACTTTCAAACTAAAGGTCACACATTATAAGACTCAACAAGAGTTTATTTAAAAAGGCCAAAGTACAGGAACTGTACAGGATATGCAGGCTGCATATTCTGGACCCTTGTATCGTCAATAATGTATCATAAATACAACGCACTTATAGCACAGCCGTGTTGAATTCTCAATCCTGATTGGTT
Source organism: Pangasianodon gigas (assembly GCA_022758105.1). Taxonomy (NCBI): domain Eukaryota; kingdom Metazoa; phylum Chordata; class Actinopteri; order Siluriformes; family Pangasiidae; genus Pangasianodon; species Pangasianodon gigas. Next base: position 4,164,215 of record CM040466.1, read on the forward strand.
AGAAGGTATTGATTCATTTACTACAACAGCAGCTCTGAACATGGGTTTATTTTAATATTTGTTCATTCGATGTATTTCTATATTAACAGCTAAATCACTTGGACTTGTATAGCGGATGCTTCTTTCAGGGAAGGAGTCTCCAGTGTCAGTGTACTTTGTAACAGTCAGAGATAAAGCTGTAAGTTTAATTTTTCCCACATGGGAACATGCTCAAGACAGAAGTTCTGTATAAAGCCTGTATTGCTATTTATGTTTTTCTGTTTTTTTTAAACTTCATTTCTTTTTGTCTAAACTATTTTTCACCTCTTGATATTGACTACATTGAATAAGTACATGCTCAACAGTTTCTAGTTCCAGATATTTATCACATTGTGTGTGTATATTTATATATATTCTTCTCTTCTTTTCCTTCCGCTTTCATTAAATAGCCATCATCCCTTTCCCTCATTCTCAGAATTCTCAGCAAAGAGCTGTGAATGACTGGTATAAATGCACAGAAGTAAATGCGTGTTAACAAGGAAACAGGCCAGTTCAATAGACAGGTGAGTGAGTGCAACATAATGTCCGGACTGGATCGGATTGTGGATTCTTGGTGGCTCTGGAATCGGCAGAAGATTCGGATTTGACAGCCACTTTGTTATCCCAGTGATCATGTTTTTTCTTCTATGTGAATCACATAAACTATAGACACTTCAGTCTCCCAGTAGTGGTAAAAAATGTCAAACAATAATAATAAATGTCCAAATTCAAGAATTTATTTCACTGTTTTTGCTTTTCTGCTCACCACGGTTGTAAAGAGTGATTATTTGAGTTTCTGTAGACTTCCTGTCAGCTCAGACTAGTCTGATCTCTCTCCTCCTCTGATCTCTCTCATCTCATCTCATCTCTCTCAGGTGTTTCAGCCTGCAGACTCTCCGCTCACAGGATGTTTTTTTGTTTTTTGCACCATTCTGTTTAAACTCTAGAGACTGTTTTGTGTGAAATTCCCAGGAGATCAGCAGTTTCTGAAATACTCAATCCAGCCCATCTGGCACCAACAACCATGCCACGGTTAAAGTCACAGACAGCTCTTGACCTGTATCTGCTTTATTTTTTTATTTTATTTTTTTTGCATTGTGCTGCTGCCACATGATTGGCTGATTAGATAACTGCATGAATGAGAAGGTGTACAGATGTTCCTAATAAAGTGGACAGTGAGTGTATATGTCATTATGACATACCCACCAGTTTCCTTTACACAACCACATACTAGTAGTGGAAACACTTTACATTGTATTTTTAAAGCGATTTTTCTCAAAATGAGGTTTTTTTTTCTAGAATCAGAATTTTTTATATAAAAAATACTCATGTAAGTACAGAAAAACTCTAGTACAAGCTGACTTACAGCTTAAAAATGTTCACTCAAGATAAAGTAGAAAAGTATAAAATCTTTTAAAATCGATGAAAGAAAAAGAAAAAGACACTGATTTAAGTTACGTTCAACAAGGAAGCAAAGAACAATGGATGAAGACTAACAGCAGCTTTATTCCTAATCTCTCAAATGTTAGCTAGCATGACAATAACGCTGACTAGCTGAATGCTAATAGCTAGCTGTCACAATAACAGCTGTGACAAATACAAAGTGCACATAGCAGCGGATAGATTACAGTGATAGGTATTACAGGTCTCATCTTCGCTGTCACATCTATTTACGTTTAGATGTGTTAGTAATTTCGTAATAATCAACTACTTGAAGCTGTCTGATGCTAAAAAGTCACCTTATGACATTATAAATATATGATTACAGAGGAATGAGGTGATGTTTGAAAGATGTATGTGCATAGAAAATAAGTAAAAGACAAAAGTGTTGGAAGTTGGAAGGAAATCTCAAGTAAAGCACATACAGACGTAGGTAATTATACTTCGTTACTTTGATACAGAAATCGAAGTTTCTAGATGTTTCTCAGACACTGTTGCATTGTTGTTACATTGGATTTTATACTGAACAAATGACATGAAACGCTTTTATTTACAGCAGTGCATTATAATTTCTTGATTAAATGTCTTCACGTTGAAATAAACATTTTATTTCTAACATCATCCAGAAACTAGATATTTTGGTTTTATTAAGTATGCAAATCTAGGCACTTTTAATTAACCGGAGCCTCATTTGCATAGATAAATGTCAATTTCTCAATTATCAGCAATCAATGTGCAAAGGTTGGTTGTGATAATGAATCTATTCGCCATTTTCACCTGTAAATTATTTACCAAGTAGCAGTGTTCGAAGATGTTTTATTGACTTTCTTTTATAGAAATCAATCAGATGGCAATATCTCACTGTTGTCGTGCAAGTGGTAAATAAATGGTTTCCTCATATAGATCATAAAGATGCTTATATTATATCGAATTATTCAATATATGCTTGCTTCTTTAGTTTCTTTTTCAGGGACAACTTAAGCTCCCATGTGTCATTTCTCCTGTAATACCTGCTAACACCTCCAGTTATTGCCTCAATAATGGCAACAATCCAGTCAGGTAAGGATGCCATCAGTGTTCTGAGAGAGTGCCTGTCAGTTTTAGCCCACTCTTCCTCTGCCTGGGTGCAATTCACACAGAGTTCCAAAAAAAATATTCCACAAGTTTATCCCACTGTTTATAGACCTATAGACACACTGGCAAATTCGCCAACTTCTTGCGACTGTTTCTTTTTTTTTTTTCCCTTATACATGCACTCTGTTCAATTCTCGAATCTGATTGGTTAGAAGGTGTTGATTAATTTTCTATCACAGCACCTCTGACAATAGTTCCAGCTATGAGGCTAATCACAGGTTTGTATTAACGTGCTATTTGTAGTATGTTATTGTTTCTATAGTAACTAACACAGGGACTTAAGATTCTACACCTAAATTTAAAGATAATAAATGTGTGTAATCATTGATATGGTGAAGTTTTCTCTAAGGAGATATTTACTTAGCATTTTTTGGAAGGAGTCTCCAGTGTCAGCTCTTTGTAACAGTCAGAGGTAAAGCTGTAACTAAAGTTTCTGACACTGGAAAGTCTTCAGGACAGAGGTGTTTATGCTTTACGGTTTCTTGGTAACTTGACAAGCTGGGTTGTTTTTATCTTATTATCTTCAAGATAGAAGAAAAGAGAATCTGGTAAGGGGATGACAGGAACTAATTTGTTTCATGTACATTCCACAACATTAAGTGTAACAATAATCAGATAAAAGTACAATTTTAAAAAAATTTGAAATTAAAACTGTAATCATTGGCAAATTGCCAATGGAATAAAACACTCAAAATAATCAACTTCAGGTCAGGATCCATTTCTCAGCAGGCTGCATCACACCACTCCATTGTTATTTTCCCATAACAGCATGCCCTGTTGTCTTTTATTCCTAACACACCAAATACGACAGCACACTTTTGCCACTCTCTAATGTCCTTCTTATGACCCATTTGACACTACATTATATCTGCCGCTGCTCATCGCGTGTTCTGCACACACCTCGGTGTCAGGCAACAAGTGATGATATGATTTAATGATACGCTCTGTATCGCATCTCCCAAACAAAGCTTTACACAAATACATTACACACAGACACATACTTCCTGTGGCAGTGACTCTACAGTGATTTTTTCCTAAAAGGTCAAGCCCACACATCACCAGGGTTCCTAATGCCACCGAGTCACGGGTTGCCATGACAACAGGCGGAGTTAGGCAGCCCATTGTTTTGAGTTGAAAAGGCCAGAGTTTGTGGTTCGTGAGAAATGTGGTGTTCCAAGACAGGTGTGCGTGTGTGTGTGTGTGTGTGTGTGTGTGTGGTTCAGCATTTCAGTGTCTTGTGCATTCAAACTAACAAACAAAAAAAAACATCTCTTGACTGTAAGGGTCTGACTCACAGCCTCAGCTGCCACAGCATCTGGAATAATTAACATCCAGGAGTGTATAATTAACACACTAGGGGTCCAATCATCCATGTTAAAAATCCACAACTAAGAGCTAAGGGTTGCACGACTACACATTTTTACTAGTCGTCCTGCAATTAAAAAGAAAATTGTCGACTAGTCATGTTTTCATAGTTAAAGGTGTTTCAGGTAAATAGGCTACAATATACAAAATAATAAATAAGTGTTTCATATTACACTATTTAAAGACTTAAAATGCCTTTGTGTGGACATGCTAGCAGCTCAGCTGAAACCTGTAACGTACGATTAGAGGCAGGACACAAGTGCATATACTCAGTATATCACATATACTCATCATCAGTAGGTTAAAAAAAATCAGGAATGAGTAGAAAAAAAAACCAGAATAAACACAGAATTTATATAATGCTACGTAATGCACATATACATAGGAGGAGACTTCAGAAAGAAACAAAGACACAACAGGGTATAAACAGACATACTAAACAAAGGCTAAACTGAAAACAGATTAACACAAAATAGGGACGGAGACAGGACCAGGAAGTGAAAACAAAACAAATGTCCCAATAAGAGCACAGGATGTGCACATCATGCAAAGGAAAAGTACTGGGCTCTGGGCGGAGTCGTGACATACAGTAACTGTTGAGTCTGAAACTGAGAGCGCGCAGCATGGAAGCTCCTTATAGCTTAATGATGAAGGATGCGTTGTCTACAGTAGCATCTAGGAGGTTTTTCCGCCACATTCAATTCCGGCCTCAGCAGAATCCAAAAATGGGTCTGGATCAGTCTCTTTGAGTTGCAATTCATCACTAATCTGACTCTAAACTAGCCGAGTAGGATTGGATAGTGATGTGCAACCCACGGCTCTGAAACAACGCTGGTTGCAACAAAATTCCCTTGATCAAGTGATATCAAGGTGCTAACAGTCCATTAAGGCAAAAAAAAAAAAAAAAAAGAATTCAATTAATTGCAGTTAAAAAATATAACCAATCCAACATAACTCTTGTGCAGTTTGCAGTAAATTTATTTTTATTCCAAAGTAAATTTATCTTTATTCTTATATTCTTTACCGTCTGCCTGCATCCCTTTACCGTCTCTTTTTTTTCCCCACCACCTCGACTGGTCAACATCCCCACAGCTGAGAATGTACTAGTCGAGTGGTCTATGGCTTTTTTTTTTTTAACAATCAGTACAATTAATACTAATATAATACAAAACCCTTGCTGCAACACTAGCTAGCTTATATAATACCTTATTGTTTGATATAAGCTAGCTAGTAATGTAGCTAACATAATCAGAAGATAACCCTTTGCTGTGATGCTAGTTATCTAGCACAAAAAATTAGAACGTGATATTGTTTAACCTTCATGTAAGAAACATGACACAGGACGTCAGGACGGAACAGCTTGGCATTTACACCCCTCATTTCAGATCAGTTCTGTTAGCTGTGTGCTTGTTTGGATGTGAAATCTGCACCACAACAACACTTTTGTAAGGTTCTGTAAGAGCCTGAGATAAGAGAAGCAGGTTAATTGTGCAAAAACTGTGTGTGTCATTTGGTATCAATAACCTCTCTTATCATTACGAGCTTCACACTGGTAATTTTGGCAAAATTAGACCATGTGTGAGGGTGTGGGTGTGTTTATATGTGTGTGTGTGTGTGTGTGTGTGTGAGACAGAGAGAGAGAGAGAGTGTGTGTTCTTTGGGAACACAGTGGTAATTGAAAAGAAGAGTGCAGTGGTGGGCGCGATGCCTAATTGGGCAGATGGCTCACTGTGCCTCCCTCAGTGATGCATGCAGCCTTTAAGACACACACACACTCACTCACTCACTCACACACACACACACACACACACACACACACACACACTGGTAACTGTTCCACTTTTGTCCTCTACACCTTGTTACCTGACACAGTGCACACGATACATCACACCTCTACCGTCTAAAATCCCTCCATCAGTTCTGTTCTTCTGTCTGTGAGATTTCTTCTTTTTCTTCCTTTCACCCGACTCTGAAAGAACCCTGTGTTCAGTATTTCTAATTAAATCTTTCTGAAAGAGTTAAAACGAATGTGCCTTCATGTGTCTTTTCCCCCCTTCGGCTTGAGTGATTATGTGTCACGTAATGGCGGATGCTAATCCAGTGCTAGCGACTAGCGCAGTGAGGCAGAATGCAATACAAACAGAAAGCTGGACAGATAAAGGTTAAAGAAATAAAATTTACACAACGTTTCCTTTCTGCTAAATGTAGTCAGCATTTGTAGCATTTGTCTCAGGCCACACTATGTTTTAACTACGCTAGCACGTTCCCATCCACGACGAAGCTAAATAGCTAACAAAATAAAAAGAATCAAACAGCCCAACTAGCGATATCCTTCCCCAAAGCATTGTTGTCTTTCAAACTATATTTTTAATCAGGATTCAAACCAGAAAATCTCACTCTAGAGAAAATAGTTTCATACCAAAAAGTGCTGCTGCTGGTGATGATATTAGCTAGCTAGATATTTAGAAAACAACAGAAAACGGCATGCTAAGCATGCACACTGTGTTCCTGACCCATTTAATAATAATTTGTCAGTTTAAACATAAAACAAATTGTGTATAGTGCTCAAGCAATGTCTCAGCATTGCTTGAGCACTATACACAGCATTCAAACTTGAAATTAAAATACTTAATACAGAAAATAGCATCGAAGTTGCGCCATTTTGGAATTGTGGAGATCATATGACAATCATACATCTGTGTTTGCAAAAAGTACAGTGCAAACACGGCGCTCTCAGACTTCGCCACTTTGGACAACGAATTCCCAAAAGATTTTGAAATTTAAATTAAGAACAAATAATTTTAAAAAACAACAACCACTTTAAGGATGGATATCGCTATGTGGGATATTTGATTTTTATTTATTTATTAGCTATCTTGTAAACATGAACATCATATATTCACACTAGCTAGCTTCATGTCGCTTTATCTCTTCCTGTATTTTTTTTTTTTAGTTCTGATGAGAAACAGTTGTAGCCAAAATTGAAACATTTCTAAAGCTAATTCAATAAACACAAATGAAATAATGTTTCAGTAATCAGTGTGAAAATTGGTTGTTTGATTTATTCTACATGCTAGGCTTCATACTAGTTTTGTTGGCAGATTAGCAAAGCATGCTAATTGTACAAGCTACATACACTAGCCAGAGACATCAAAGATTTCTGCTACGTCCTTCCAATCTTTATTTTTCTATTTCTGTTATTCTTCTCTGTACACACGCTCTGTAGTATTGCTGTTGTTGCTGAAGTTGCAACTTTGTGTCATGCACGTACATAGAAAATGAATGTCACCTGCTAGCGTGAACGTATGGTCATTTTGCACAATGCTAAACCGGCAGCTAAAAAGCTTCACTTCCTCGTTAACTACATTAGTTTTATAGCTCCGGTACAAAAAAATAAAAGAATATCACCCAGTGACAGCAAGCATGTTTTTTGCTAATCGATGACATCTGTGGTAAGGAGGTAATTTTGTAAATCTGATAATTAGCCAAACTGCTGTGTTGAGAGTGTTGCTGTATCGATTAGCGGTGGCTGAGTCACTAGCACAGAATCATTAGCTGCTAAGTTTCAGCTACTTTAACTCTGATATGCTGTATTTTCTCTCCTCGGTGTGATCAGTGATCACGATGGGCTTGTGTGTGTGTGTGTGTGAGTGTGTGTGGGTTTTTATCCTGAAATGTAATCCAGTGCTTATAACCTGTTGTATATATCCCGTACCCCCTTCTGCTTCGAAATGTGTGACTGAGCACTGTGTGTACGAATCTATAAATAATATTGTGGGTTAAGTGTGTGAGTCGTAATGCATAGTGACAGTGTCCCTGCGCTGTGTGTGTGTATCAAGTCACAGTGCCACTATTCCCACTGTGTCCTCTGCGCTCAAATTGCATTATTCATCCTCATGCCTACACTACTCATCCCTAGGCATTCACACTGTAAGGGTATGGTGTGAGTGTGTGTGTGTGTGTGTTTCCTATAGTGATCCAGCCATTATTTATGGACACCACAGCCCACGGCATGATGAATCCATCAGAAGAGAAAAGAAAAAGCTACACTCACAGTACAATCTGCCTCATCGTCACCTCCTGAAAACCGTCACACATTCTATTTTTAAAGTGGAAACTGCAATCATGCAATGATTATTTTTGCTGCTTATCCCTTTAATCCCTGCATAAGACCTTTCATACTCAGGAGATACAATTTCCGTGCGTTCCCAAGCTATCCATGAATGATGTGTTGGCTGTTCTGCTCACGGCTCAAGTTCTACACCGGAAAGCATCAGCGTGAGATGGAGAGCTCAGAAACACATTCTTCTTACAGAAGAGAGAAGGACAGATCATGAATTCATTAGCCAGCCCACCAGACAAGTGAAAGAAAAACCGTGCTGCCCAGTCCCAGTCTTAGTTGCCCACAAGTCCAATTAACTTGGCTAAAAAGGAGTAACTAGCATAATTTAAATCAAGTATAACAAACTAATAATGTGCATTAATAGAGACTGTGGAAAATAAGGGCATATCTGAGTCCCTGAGAGAGGCAACTTCCCTGGTTATCTCAGTCCCTGCTGATCATGCTTGCTCAAAAAGTATTTGGAAGTGTATAAATGCATGGTGACTGCGTATTGTGTTACACTATATGGCCAAAAGTTTGTGTACACCTGACCATTACACACGAATGTAGTTCTTCCCCAAACTGGTGCCACAAACTTGGAAGCACACAATTGTATAGAATGTCTTTGTATGCTGTGGCTTTACAGTTTCCCTTCACTGGAACTAAGAGGTCCAAACCTGTTACAGCATGACAATGTTGGAAAAAAGAGCAACTTACAGAAGTGAAGGTTATATTTATCTCATTTATGCAACTGAGCACTTGAGGGTTAAGGGCCTTGCTCAAGAGCCAAAAGTGACAGCTTGGCAGTGCTGGGATTTGAACTCACAACCTTCCAATCAGTCACCCAATCCCTTAACCACCAAGCTCTCTATCTCTTAACCATGCTCCTCTGTGATCCTATCCTAAATATTCCTATCCTATTCCAAACTCTCCTCTGCTATCACAACTTTCCTCTCCTCTGTTATCCTAAACATTCCTGTCCTATCCCAAACCCTCCTCTTCCAAACTCTCTTCTCCTATCCTAAATCCTCTCCTGGGAACACTGGGAATACACTCTGGATGGGACACCAGTCTCACACTCATTAAGACTTAGCCCTTTAGCATAACGTATACATCTACCAGCATGTAACAGCTTGTATTCCTGATTCTGGGAAGATTGTCTAGCATCTATCTAAGCTAATCAGTATGCCTAGTAACAGTTTCTACAAACAGCCTGTGTCCTTGGTTCAGGTTTATAGTGGAGCAGGTGGTGGTATGCAGAAAATGGTAGCATGTGCCACGAGAAATATATGAAGAAAATGGTGGCGTGTTGCATTTAAACAAATATTTTCTTTCTATGATTGAGGTTTAAAAAAACAGCCCTGATTCCTACTTGTCCTTCAGGCCACTGTGAATGCTATTACCGATAGATCTGCTTAACCTGAGTGCTAGCAATTAGTCCACCACTGCAGAAGTGCTTGAAAAACTAGTACACACAAAAGTAAGTAAAACTTTTTAAATGCACAGTTCGTGCTCATTTAAATGCTTATTGAAGGGGAAAGTCCTCAGTCTATGTATGAAGACAGAAAGTGACTGCTAGGGAAAGTGCATTCAGGCATGTGGGCGCTAGCACAGAGAAAGCTGATGCTTGTTTTCCTTGTGTACTCGAGGTACAATCTAGGATTTGACTGATGCCATAAGGTAGGTGTGGGTTGGTCCTTTTTTTTTTTAGCCTTCCAGGAAAGCCATGTGAGAGAAAGTGGGCTAAGATTGGACCAGAAAAATCAGGAGCTGTTGTAAGGACCATATGGTTGAATCCTCCTGACGATGTACAGGTTGATGTACCCTGAACGAAAATTGGTCCTCCAAACTATAAGTTTGTATCTTTTTCCGTAGAACACTAAAACACTATTGATATAATGAAATGCTTGGATATATTTCAATGTGTAGCTAAAGCGTTAACTACAATTGAGTCACATTTTTGCGATAGAGGGAACGAAATGAACAAGTGTGAACAGTGTATTGTTAGCTTCCGAAAGCCTGGCAGTGCTTTTTAGGGTAACGTGTATGAGGATAAAGTTACAGGTGAGTCACAGAGGGGGCGTTTCACATTGTATTTGAGTCAGCCTGCCCTGGGATGTAAATAGGACTATAAATTGACTAGTTTTTATACAACTCATCTTAGTTCGGTTCAGGGTCATAAAAAAGCCTATCCTATCCAAACTTTCCTTTCTTATCTTAAACTTTGCTATCCCATCATATCCCAAACTCTGCTGTCCTATACTATCCTGTCCTATACTATCCTAAACTTTCCTTTCTTATCTTAACTTTTCCTATCCTATCATATCAAATTCTCCTCTCCTATCCCAGACATTCCTCTCCTATTCTATCCCATCCCAAACTATCCTATCCTATCCTACCCTTTTCTATCCTGTCCTATTCCAAACTCTCCTAAACATTGCCATCTATCCCAAATTCTCCTCTTCTATCCTAAACATTCCTGCTTTATACCAAAATCTCCTGTCCTATCCCAAATTCTCCTCTCCTGTCCCAGACATTCCTCTCCTATTCTATCCCATCCCAAACTCTCCTATCCTATCCTATCCTATCCTATTCTACCCTACTCTATCCTATCCTATTCCAAACTCTCCTAAACATTCCCATCTATCCCAAATTCTCCTCTTCTATCCTAAACATTCCTGCTTTATACCGAACTCTCCTGTCCTATCCCAAATTCTCCTCTCCTATCCCAGACATTCCTCTCCTATTCTATCCCATCCCAAACTCTACTATCCTATCCTATCCTATCCTATCCTATTCTACCCTATTCTATCCTATCCTATTCCAAACTCTCCTAAACATTCCCATCTATCCCAAATTCTCCTCTTCTATCCTAAACATTCCTGCTTTATACCGAACTCTCCTGTCCTATCCCAAATTCTCCTCTCCTATCCCAGACATTCCGCTCCTATTCTATCCTATCCTATTCCAAACTCTCCTAACATTCCCATCTACCCCAAATTCTTCTCTACTATCCTACACATTCCTGTTTTATACTGAACTCTCCTGTCCTATCCCAAATTATCATCTCCTATCCCAAACATTTCTGCCCTACCCTGATCAAGGTTTGGTGGATCCAGAGCCTATCTGGCAACTCTGGCATACACACTGGGAATAAAGCCTGGATGACACACCAGTCTCACACTCATTAACACCTAGCACGACCAATACATCTACCAGCATGTTGTTGGGAAACCCACATGGACACTTGGAGAACATGCAAAGCTCTGCACAGATAGCAACCTGAGCTCAGGATCAACCCTGAGCCCCTATTAGGCAGCAACGCTACCCACTGTGCCATCATGCTGCCCTCCCTATCTGATTAAATCCAATCCAATCCAATCCAATTATATAGTGGTTTAAGCAGGTACATACGGATCAACTGTGTGTATGCATCCAGTGTATCCAGACTTAATTTGCGTTTGAGGCTTATGATAAAATCTGATTCTGTCTGTAAGGACAGAGGTCACAACGACTCTTTGATGTCTCTGGAGCTGAGTGTTTATCAGTGTTTATGTCCCAGGTGAACCATACTTATGAAAGGTTATGTACGGTATGAGCACAATTCCTCCTGCTGCTGATTTAACCTGTTTTCCGGCAGGTTTCCAAGAGACCATTTGTTTTGTGCTGTATCTGTGTGTTATCTGTGTGTGTGTGTGTGTGTGTGTGCGAGGGAGAGAGAGAGAGAGTGAACATGTCTTTAGATCCTCCGTGATCCACTGTGGGCCTGGTCATGGGCAGTGGTAAACAAAAGAGAAGGAGAGAAGAAGGAAGGAAGAAAAACATGCACTTGGGAAACTGAAGAGAGAAAACAGTGCAGAAAAGACAAGAATAAAATTATAAAGGTAAATAACAACATAGCGTAGGAAGAGATTAAGAGCATACACTTGAAGTATGAGGAGGATTAGATTTCGATAAATGCTAAATTCCATCAAACTAATCTCACAAGCAAATCAGAGGACTTATAATGAGTGAGGGAGATTTCCTTGGATTTCATGCAAATGAAAAATTGTTATGAGTGCTAAACCCTTCTGCAGTCGCAAATGTAACCTGCAACTCTCACAATATCCCTTTAATCCAACAAGTGTCATTTGTTTTATGTTAATGGAGATTTAATACTTTCTTTAAGACTATACCTGCATGCCTTTTCCTTTTTCCATCTCTCTCTCTCTCTCTCTCCCTCTCCCAGTCTGTCTCTGTGTCTCTTTCTAGATAGAAAACCACCATTTTCAACTGAATATTGACAAAAAAAGAAGGGAAGTAAGTGTTTAGACACTTTTGTTTTCATTATTTAATATACTTCCAGTGCATATATCCACTTCAAATTTACATACATAACGTCTTTCGACTTTGTACTCTTAAATATTAACAAAATATATATATTCATATACATAAAGTAAAATTTGATAAGGAAAAAAATATTCGGACACACACACACACACACACACACACACATATATATATATGTATGTATATATGTATATATACATACATAAAGTACCGTGCAAAAGTCTTAGGCACCCTATTTTTTTTTCTTTTACAAACTTTGTTATAGATTTTTATTTTATCACTTCTACATTATTGATTCAGTACAAAAACATTTTAGATTCCAAACATTAGTTTTCCAGCACAAAATTAAATGTTACAGAAAAATGTTTGTATGTCAGTAAAAAAAGCAGCAGATTCCATAAGAGACACTTTTCAGATAAAAACAATGAAGGCTGCTGGGTTTCGCTGCAAAAATAAAGAAGCAAGTGTGACAGTTAAAGTCTCCAGAAGAACTCAATAAAACTTACAGCTCATTTCCTTATAAAACTGCACAAATTGTACCTGAGACTACTATTTTTTTTAAAGCGAAGGATCGTCACACCAAATATTGACTTTGTTTCATTTATTACTGTTTACTGCTCTTTATAGTTTTTTTTAAATGTAGAAACATTTAGTTTCATTATTTTTGAAGGCATCTTTGCTCTACAGCATTTCTTTGCATGTGCCTAAGACTTTTGCACAGTACTGTATATAGTAAAGATTACATACAAATAAATCACATGACAAAATTGTGGTGTTGGTGTCAGTATAAAAGACGTTGCCACTGGTTGGGAAATTTTCACAAAACAAGTAGCAGTCATGGTGAAGGTGAAGGTGCTTCCTAAAGTTCTCAGGGACAAGATTATTAAACGACACTGGAAAGTTAATGGAAAAAGCTACATAGCCATAAGAAAGACCTTAAACATCCAATTGGTTTGATAATATGCAGGTGAAAATTTCATGGAAACACAACTCATCATCCCGGACAGGTGAGCCACGCAAGATTTCACAACACACTCTCAGACTAATGATAGGGCATGTAAGAGAGCAGCTAGACAAACTCCAACCTGCGACCTCCATTTTGAAAGTGACAGAGCATGCACATGGCAGATTTTATCAATTAAAAATTGGACAAAAATCATACCATGTGCAAGCTCTGTCATATCAAGATACAGCATCTTGGGAATACAAGTTCCATCTGGAGTTGGAGGAAAAACAACAACAGTCCCCTGCTGCTCCTGCTCAACAGAAAACCGTCACGTAATAATTCTGCAAATTTAATTCAGATTGTGGAAAATTATTTTTGTTCGAATATCCATTTCATGTTTATTGTTTTATGTTTATTTATTTAAAAAATATATTAAAGTGTATGGTTGGTGATAAGTGGATAAGACTTTTTCTTATTTTTTTTAACCCCAAACCCTAATACAATCAGAGTTTATTTGTGGAACCATGTTTCCAGCTAGATTCAAGGTTCCACCTTGTACTTCTTGGGGAACTTAAAAGTTTATATCATGCTATAGTAATTTATATTCTGCACTAGGATACGAGGTAAAGAGGTAAACTGAATCTTGTGTTTTTGTTTAGTTTGTTGTATAAAATGAATTCATCTTCTTACTATTCATTCAAAATAAAGGACTTTTAAAAGTTAGAGAGAGAGACAGAGATAGAATTCTATCTCACAAACAGACACACACACATACACACACTCACACACGCAGCAGGTTGCGAGGAGGTGATGAATACGAGACTGGAGTATTATTCGCTGTCTGATTTAAATTAACAGCCAGCCAGAGTGTCTCTAATGCCTGTGCAGTTAATTGAGACAGAGAGCAAGAGAGAGAGAGAGAGAGAGAGAGAGAGAGAGAGAGAGAGAGAAATGGAGGTGCGGCTGTTGTTGTGGCTGCAGCTGTGTTTTTCTCTTTTGCTTTGTGAGTCAGGGCAAGCTACTGCCAAGCTTAGGTGACAGATAGAAGACAAAAATAGAGGTGTGTGTGTGTGTGCATGTGTGTGTGTTGAGGAGACAGGAAATGGTGGAAATATCCTCAGAGATTGTGACAGTCATGGGCATTTGTTTCCTCTCTCTGAGACAGTTGTAATATAAAGCAGCGATACGAATAAAACATTGATGTGAAAATCTGCTGCTGAACAACTTACAGACTCTGCACAGCATCCAACATCTGCCCTAACACACAGCTGGAATTACTACAACAACAACAACACTACTACTACTACTACTGTTAATAATAATAACAACAACAACAACAACAACAACAACAATAATAATAATAATAATAATAATAATGATAATAATAATAAATAAGACAAAAAAGACAAAAAGCCCATCGACTTCAGAAGTCACCTTTATTAATTAAATTCATTTACATTTCGAAAAGATAAATTAAGTCGGACCAACGTACGCGTACATTTCATTTCCTTTCATAGCTTTATTGTTCTCATTTCTTCTCAAGAGTCGATTTATTTATTTCATCCCTCACGCTGCAATCTCATTGGCTGATTAGAACATGGACTGGCTGAAATGTGTTTGTGTGAACAGTAATCAGTGATGCGGCTGAGGAGATTTTCAGTGCATGCATGAAGGCTTGTCTGGACACACACACACACACACACACAATTTGAACAGATCAGCTTCCTTCGGCTGCAGACTGTCACCGTGTCGTATCACATCAGCGTCCCGTCGTGAGTGTGTAGAAGTGACCCGTGGGGACGCCGCAGGAGGAGATTAACTTCTTCTTCTTCTACTTTACTTTCTTTTCCTTTGTCTCTGTCCCCGTGTTCTATACATTGTGCTGAGGTCAGAGGTCACACAGCTGCTTTAACCTGCACTAAAACTGCACCCTTACGAACGGCAGAACAGGACACAAGAGCTCTGAGGGCTGAAAAGAGGAGACTGTATAATTTGGGGCCTAAATACAGTACAGAGCAAAAATTCCAAGTGAACTCTAGAACGAATCGATTGCAGCGAGAAAGTGATTCGACTCTGAATCGACTCACCTGCAGGAAGTGAATCAAACATCAGCATTTTTTTCAAGATGTGAGCTGCTCCTCGTTCTTGGAGATAGGGAACTAAACTGTACATTTCCTTGTCGCTAGTGTGCTATCTTCAAGCGTACACCTTCAGTATGTATCTTTTACCTAGAAGGTGTGTATGGTGTAGCTTTAAAACTCTAAAAGGCAAAATTTCATGAAAGATACATATTAACGGTACAAAACATAAGGGTACCACCCTAGCGACAAGGAAAAGCTCTTTGATCTTCATGATACAGTTTAATACCCTTTTTCTAAGAGTGCAGATATTTGGACTGAAGAAAAAAAGAGAAAAATAAATGCTGGATGCGATGCACAAAATGTTTTAAACTAGCTATTTAAATAATTATCAAATCATTTACTTAGTGCCGACTGGGTGTTCTACATTCTCCGTGTTCTCTCGGGTGATTGTTGTGATTTTTTTTTTTTGTGAGTAAATTTTCAGTCCTACATGCTTTTTTTCCACTCGTTTAATTACGTGTGGTGTGAAACCAAACCAAATAGCCAAACCAAACAACCCAAAAAGTATTCTTTTCCCTCTTGTTTGGACTAACAGACTAAAATGTGTGAAAGCACTAATAATGTAATTGCAGCCAAATTGAACTGAATTGAAAAGAACCTGCTGTGACGAGTTCTCTAAGATTCTTAAACGCAGCCGAATACCTCTAAAACTTCACAGCAGCGTACCTGAGAGAATATACACCATTTTAAAGGCAAAGGGTAAGCACCTGGACCAACAAATACTCGTTTACATGTGTTTGTTTTATCTTATCTTTATTATATTTTTTCTATATAGTATATAGTGAATTTCGATAAAGATTGCACTGATCTGATGGAAAAGACTGAAACTGGATTTTTTTTTTGGAACTGGAAATCTTTACACATATAAACCGACTTAGTTTAGGATGGATTTTTATTATATTTAGACGTTTAGAAGAAGGAAAAGTGGTATTGTGCCATTCTTATTTATTATTTTTGAAAGTTTCTTCACTTAAGAATCTTTGCACAGCACTGTAATTTAAGCCCTAACTGTAATTTTTTTTCTTGCTTTTCTCTCAATCTCTTACATGCCATGTAGTTGAAGCTGGTCTGTTTGACCCTGTTTACACCTGCTCCTTTCATGTGAATCTTAAATGTGTCCTGATAAACATCTTAAACATGTCCATTTGAACTTTAAAAATCCAACTGCTGTGCCCCATGTATTACGCCCATCAGCGGATAATGATATTTTTTAGGTATTTTATGCAAAAGATGGTTTCCAACACAAAAAATCTGGATTTTTTTTTTTTTTTTTTTTGCTTTTGTACACCAATTATGCATCTTCCATCATTATTGCATTGTAGACTCTGAGATCATGGAGCATGTGCATTAGGATGCGTATTTGGAACGTATTTGGAAATGTTTGTCTAATGAAACAGATGTGTTTACACTTGTACATCATCTGGCTAAAATGCATCTCAGACCGCTTCAAGTGTTTTGAACAATCAGATTTAAATGCTTTAAACACAAGCAGATGTAAACTGGGTCTTGATCATTGACTAGAATACTGATCACCAAAACTGGAGAGCTACAGTTCCGACCTAATCCAATCGGATCCAATCAGATCATAATCTGATTATTAATCTGATTATCTGAGACAGGTGTTGGATTAGGATTTGTTGGACCTGAACTCTGTAGTAAAGTAGATCTCCAGAAATACTCTGTTGTAGAATTCAACACAAAATCTTTACAGTGTAAAAGGTTCTTCAGAGGTTCTTTAAGGGTTCATAAAAGGGTTATACTTCATTTATAATAAGGAAATATTACATTGTAGAGTTCAACAGAACCGTTAATGGTTCTGAGGGACAATGAGAAGAACCCTTATAGGCACTAGATTTGGACTTTTTTTATGTGTGTACACTAACCAAGGTTCTTCAAGGGTTCTGTGGATAGTTCTCAGCTTCCTAAAGGAGAAACAAGGTTCTTTAAGGGTTCTGTGGATAGTTCTCAGCTTCCTGAAGGAGAAACAAGGTTCTTCGAGGTTCTGTGGATAGTTCTCAGCTTCCTAAAGGAGAAACAAGGTTCTTCAAGGGTTCTGTGGATAGTTCTCAGCTTCCTAAAGGAGAAACAAGGTTCTTCAAGGTTCTGTGGATAGTTCTCAGCTTCCTAAAGGAGAAACAAGGTTCTTCAAGGGTTCTGTGGATAGTTCTCAGCTTCCTAAAGGAGTTACCCTCTCTGATAGGGAAATATTCCTCTTGAGGGGAAAAAGCAAAGAAGCCTTATAGGCACTAGATTCAGACTTTTTGTAAGAATATACATCCTTCAAAAAAGTGGTTCTTTTAGGGTTCTTTGGAGAGTTCACAGCTTCCTAAAGGGGTTACCCTGTCTGATAAAGAAATACTCTGTTCAAGGATAACCTTTAAGGGTTAATCTAGATGGACAAAGTGAAGAACACTATCAAAGTGAAGACCATGTGCTTGATTTAGTCTTGCGCTTGAGTGTACACTCTTAGGGAAAAAGAGTTTTTATCATTGGATAATTAATGTTCTTGGTTTCCAAAAAAACAGATTTATATTTTCATCTTACTATTTCTGATAGGAAAACACTTTGTCGTAGGGTAAAAAGTAGAACCTTTAAAGGTTCCACTAAAGGAGCAAAGTGACGAACCCTTATAGATGCTAGAAACAGACTTTTTTTTTTTTGTACACTCTTGGTGAAAAAAAAAAAAGTTTCTTCAGGGGCTCTTTGGATAGTTCTCAGCTTCCTGAACGGGTTACACTCTCTGATAAGAAAATACTATGTTTATACGGTTCTTAGTAAAACCTTTAAAAACCTTTAGAGGGACAAAGTGAAGAACCTTACCATGTTCTAGATCTAGCCCATTTTATGAGTGTCAACACTTAGGAAAAAGGGTTCTTCAAGGGTTCTTTATGGGTTCATTGGGTAATTAAGAGTCCTTAGTTCCATTTCTGTTAGAAAAATAGTTTGTTGTAGGTTTCATCATAGAACCTTAAAGTGTTTCAGTAGAAGGACAATGTGAAGAACCCGTACAGATGCTAGATTTAGCCTTTTCTTTTAAAGAGTGTACATTCTTTCAATAAGGGGTTCTTTAAGGATTCATTAGACAAGGTTTGTAGTTTCCAAGAAAGGGTTCTACTTGAAAACATTTCTGATAGGAGAACATGCTGTTGTAGGCTTTTACTGAAACCTTGAAGGGTTTGAACAGTGGGACAACAAAATACCCACAAAGCATTGTAAATTTTCTCTGAGCCTAGTGTTGATGACCAGTGGTGTGGATGTTGATGTTTTCCCTCAACCCTAATCTCAGCCCCTGTATTTAGATATAAGTTAGAAACATTCTTGGAAAATCAAGGGTCCACCTAGAACAAGCAAAGGTTTGTTGTTAGTTGTGTGTAGAAATGTATAATAGCAGGTTCTGATTTTTAAAAAAATCAATTGTAAAAGAATCAATTGTCAGGAGAACCCTTTTTTCTAGTAGTGATATTTTCATGTGACAAAGTCTGATGTCTGATGAGGACCTTCTGACTGGACCATTACACCATTCTAAGTGTAACCACGTGTCTCACATGTGTGATACTGGTTCTACCTTGTACCCTGAATAAGTTTTGGATGTGCACATAAATATGTAACACATAAAAGAAGCCATTATAGATCATGAGTTCTTATTTAATGTAGAGAACCAGTCTAGGTGGTTCTTGTTGTGTTATTAAGCAGCTAGCAAATATTCTGTGTATAAAATAGATCACCATTTGATCAAATTGCCAAATTTTCACTGAGCTTCTCTGGAAGAATACTGTATATAAAACCGTGCCACATTTAATGCCTGAACATCTTGAGTGGTTCTCAAAGTGGGGTCCAAAGAATTTCAGGGGTCTGTGACTTTCTGATTTTGTTACAGTTTTGGAAATCACAATCCACCATTATCAAAGTTATTACACCTACAAATAATCAACTGGAATCTAATGTAGGCTTGTGCAATGTTAATTTTTCCCTGTTCACGAATTACCATTTGAAAAAATCGTGATTAATGATTTAATCTGCCAGAAAAAGACAGGGACATGAGCATTTCCACCACGTCAGGTATAAGGAGAATACAGGAGGGCAACATAATATTATCGGCAGTGCAGTCGGGAACTGCTTGCTGGCAGTGGCGATTGTTAAAACTCAGCTGGATATTTAAGTTGTAAAAAAAAAACAACAACATAATAGTACAGTTTTTTATATAATCCTTTTACAAATCTGTTGTCTAATGTCTACACTACTGACATTTCCTCTGATATTCTGTTGCTGCTTACAGCGTTTGGACATGTCTGAGTGCTGACTGATGCAGGAGAGCTTTAAAAAAAAAACAGCGTTTTTAATCACTTTCTAATGATTATGACCATTCTTTGTAAAGTATTAGTTTTGGCCACTTTAGTGTAAGCCTATTTAATCTTTTTATTTATTTTTTAAATCCTTTTTTCTCTTTTAGCCAAAAATCTGAAAGTCCCTTTATGACCATTTTCGGCCAACTTTTTCCAGTGGCATCCCTAATTAATAAAGTTATTGGATGTTTACTATATACTTGTCTAATTTTAGGTAATTTGACAGATTTGGTAGATTTTTTTTGCATATTAAAATATTTATGTCGACAGAAAGCAAGAGTGCTCTGCATGAGAGCATGTGAGATTAGGGGAAGGGGGTGGGGCTTCCAGGTGGTGTCATCTGATTTTATATATGTATATATATATATATATATATATATATATATATATATATATATATATATATAATCGGAGTAAATGTCACTGGATATCGTGTATACGATTGCATAGAGACAATTAAATCTTTATATCACACAAGCCTAATCTAATGCATTTTAAAACTGGTCTAGCCAAAATATTACCATTTTTATAATATTACCAAAATAATATAATATATTATTTATAAATATATAATATAATATTTTGGTAATGTTATATTATCAAAATATTATATTATAAAATACATTTAAATAATGTACCTAATTTTTGAACAGCCTGTTTGTAAAATAAATGTTTACTAATGGAGACCATGATTATTTCTTTTTTTTTTTTTTTTTTTTAAACAGTAAGAAGTTTGAGAACCCCTGGTTTAAACTATGCTGTTTTTGGACTAGAAGAACATGCTGGGTATTTAAAAGGGACAATGATACTTGAAACATTTGGGCCTGGAGTCTTGGATGAGAGGAGTACTCGGCTAACTGATGGATGAAAATAAAGGAATAAGGATTAACAGCATTTCGAAAAAGCGTCCTTTGTGTTCCGAAACGTCCTTCATGGACAACTTTCTGCCACGAGTCACATCTGCTACAGACACAGCACAACACGCTGAAAAACAACAACCGCCAATCTTCAGTTATTCAGGAACGGGAGGTAAAGAACAAAAAGCGCTAAGGATGGCACAAATTTTCAATATGCACAAGCATTTTCAATAATCTGAAATAGGATTTTAACTAGGCTAAACTCAATCTGAAACGATCCCTTAGTCAATAAAGCAAGCCTTCAAAAAATATTTAATTTTCTTTTTCTCCATGAGGGACAGACATCTTGGATCATTCTCGTATCTCATAGATAAATATCTGTGGACAGAAGATGAGATGTGACGGGGAGACGTACGCGACTATGAGAAAAAAGATCTCCGCCACTCGAAAGTCCTGCAGGAGTCTCATAGGAAGAAAGAAAAGGTCTCTTTTTTCACCGCTTTCATTTTTCCTCACTTTTTTGTCATTAAGTTGATTCATAGAGCAGAAATGACACCCTCTGTCCACTGACAGTCTCTTACTAGAGTTTGCAGTCAAACAAAGCAAAAAAAAAAAGATGGTTGAAGCGACAGGATGATCCTGTGAAGTGAAAACAAAGCGCTTGGATGATAAAGGCGTCTTCTTTCTCCGTCTCGTCTTCTTCCTCTTCTCCTCGAGCTCTGCAGTTCAGTCAGCGTAGAGGATGAAACCAGAGAAAGTGCTGTATTTGTTGTTGTTGCCGCCGTGGGCTTTGCCTCCGTCCAGTTTGATGTAGACCTCGTCTCCGGCGTCCAGATGCAGGATGACGCTGTTGGAGGCGTAGTCGTAGTTCTGGTCAGCGTCCTGAGCGATGGCACTTGCTCTCACCTGAAAGAGGGATGGATAGAGAGAAAGAGGAGGCAGGAGAAGCACAGACGGACTGAGTTAAAATACTCCTGAATGTTATGTCAAAAAAAAAAACAACAACCAAGGAACATAGCTACACCTTTACCCTCGTAATACACGGATTTAACTTTTTTCCCCTGCCGTTGCCATGGTTACGCGACACTATTACAGGGTGTATTGTAAAACCTTCTCAGACATATGGAGTGCTATGTTGCTACTTCAGTCAAAAGTAATAGAGTAATCAAGGTGTTGATTCATTTTCATTATAACAGAGTTATTGAATTCTCAATTCTGATTGGTCGTAAGGTGTTGATTCATTTGCTATAGATGTCAGCCACGCCTCCTGGTTGCCAAAACATAGCAGGAGACTATAGGCTTTTTTTAAAAAAGAGTCAGCTAGGATTTGTTTTTTAAAATGTCATGGTATACTGTTATAATCAGAAAAGCATTCATAAACACTTTATTTTTTACTGCATACTATCGAATCGGACATTTTTCCAAGCTAACAAAAGACGGTTGTGGTTACAAGCAGTTAGGACGGATAACGGGTCTGAGTTGCTCTGTCTTTGCGGTGCTAATTTACTCAGCTAAGTAACTAACTATCAAATCAGTGAACTAAGAATTTAACAGGCTTTGCTTGCTAGTTAGCTAGTTATCTTCTTCTTCTTTATAGTATTGCTTTAATAAACCTAAGCGGCTTTTCTACATCAAGAAACTAGCTAGCTATCTAGGCCACATGCTTACTAAGGAGTTGCCTATAATGGAGAGGTTTAGCTAGCGAACGTTGTTTAGCAAAATGTTGTAATCGTAAAACGTTACGTCTTGAACGTGCCAACAAACAAAAGTTGTAAACCTCAAGAGACTTCAGTTTGATCTAGTCTAAACGCTCATTGTTTCTATGAGATATGTACGATATATACGTTTGGTTGTTGCAGGCTAGGTCACCACTTTTTGTTGCGTCAGTGAGAACAGGAACTGATGATTTGCCATCATTATATGTAACTCTAAATGGAAAAAAAGTACAGCGAACAGTTCGTTAACAAATAAAGAATTGTTAGTGTTGGCAAATTGCTGTGGTATATAAGTGGAATAAAACACTTCTGGATGTGCTGTTATGGGAAAATAATCAGCTCTGGGGTGGTGAGAGTAACTGTTTTCCTGTAACAGCATGCCCCCCACAGTGTTTTATTTCTTTTGTAAATGATCGAATGGTTGAAAAGAAAATTTTTCTGCTGCAAGAATGATTAAAAATTATGTTTAGAGTGAAAAATTGGAGCGTAATTGATTTAAAAAGGTGTTCTAGTGCCATGATATTATGACAGCAGGACGCCAAGACATGGCTGAAGTCGTGGTTATTACTTTTTTTTTTTTGCAGCCAGTGAATGAGGTTTTATAACACAGCCATTATAAATCATTATAAATCACATTCACTACCAAAATGCCTTCAAAATGCTTCCAGACAGAGCTTTTCAATTCACAAGGGATCAAATTTATACCCCGGAGACCCGATAGCATGAATCTCAGCTCCACACACACACAAGCACACACACAGACACACACACAGACAGTAGGTATGAGATGTGAGATTTGAGATGACAGTCAGCGCTTGCAGGAAGAGGAGCGACGGATTTAAGCGCAGATCAGATTTAATAAGCCCGGATTTGTTTGAGCATTTGATTTCGGCATCGGGAAATTGCCGAGGATTTCTGTAATCTGTTTGGCAAATGAAAGTCTGAGCCGCAGAGGGCATAAATATGTACACGTAGGCGGACGCATCCTTTTAATTCCGAGGCGAAACATAATGAACTTTAAAGTCTGGGATTCAGGCAGCATGCGAATTTTTTTGTTGTTAATTTTCTCATTTTCCCTTTATTTTCGGAGGAAACTTTGAATGACTTTGGAGAAGTGTGTGTGTGTGTGTGTGTGTGTGTGTGTTTTGTGGCTCTTTATGACCCCTGTTTTCTGTCTAATTAAGAGCTGTGTCGGAAGAGTTCTCCCACATGCCAGGGCGACTCGTGTGGGCTGAGGTGTGAAGTACAGCAGCGTGTGTGTGTGTGTGTGTGTGTCCATACTGTTTTATGGCACTTCACATTGCTTAAACTTTTAGGGAGTTCCTGTGTGTTCTGGGCTTTTGTTTCAATAAATGGGGAGCATGTTTTACATGCTCACATAAACACACTCACACAGACACACACACACACACACACACATTTGTATTGGCTGGGTAAATGGCTGGATTGATTAGCGAGGTTTATCTTGCCACCTGTCTCATGTGTCGTTTTTGGAGTGTGTTTCTACACCTGTGTGTGTGTGTGTGTGTGTGCGTGTGTGTGTAGATGACACACTTGCCGAGTAGTTTTCCCACGGGTTTGCTCACATATGGAGGTTTGGCACATGGTACGGTGGCTTTAGTGGGACACATATGGTGGATGAATTGGTCAGTAATGAGCAGTGGTGCAGTGGTTTGGTCTTTGAGTGTGCGAGCGACACCATCTGACAAACACCACGTCTCCGTTTCATCCACTTTCGCCAAGAAATCACAAGTAGTACTTACTGCATGTCATCCTAACACTAATACTTCCATTGAATTATTAATTCTGCCCGATTTTCTTATTCCACTGGCAGATAACTTTGTGTCTTTCTAGACATAAATGTTTAAAATGGCAGATGATTTTGAGTCTTTCTAGAAATAAATGTTGTGCAAAATTATCTAAAGTACAGTTCAAGCTTGAAATTAGCAAAACATTCCTAGCAATAGGTTTAATAATCAGAAATTTGGTGTACTGTAATAATGTAATCTTTTAATAGGCAGTACTAGATAAAGTTTACTATATTTAAGATATTTTCACTTGTAATTTTTGCACTGTGGAAGGAGTCTCCAGTTTCAGCGCTTTATATCAGTGTGAGGAAATCTTATACACCATTTCAAACGAATATTCATGAGCGCAGGAAGTGATATTTCTGTTCCTAGGACATATCCTATTGGCAGTAAACAGCATTCAGAACAACAGCCATAATTCACCATAATTCACCATAATTCACAGGATGTTAAAATTTAAATTAGGACTTTGTTGTTCTGTTGTCGGTTATTCCGTCAGGTCACTGACAAACGAGGCATTTAAGCTTCCCCTTACATACTGTTCCACAACCACGAGCATTGTAGCAACATTACAACAAACCTTGCCTAATCTGATCATCACACACGTTTAAAACCAGAGACCAATACGAACGGCACGTTCCAACCTTAAACAGGTGAATACTGAACTGTGCAATGCATTCATTTGCCAAACAAGAAAGCTAACCAGTTAGCTAGCTAACCCTCCCAGCCATACACGTAGAGTGTCCGCTTCTAATTTCCCCTTCCTTCTAGCAACAAACCACGCTGTGTACGTTTTAGACAGCCACATTATAGCAGCTAATATTTCACACCTTTCCTCTGAGATAGTAGCTGTAAGCATCCAAACTACGATACCCTTTCAATGCTTCGCTAGTGTAAACACACTCCGTATCAACAAAGTAATGATACACATCACAGTAAGTCACTTCAGACATAAGTTTTAAGTCCGTGGGAAAAAAAAGCTGTTTTCTCACATTGACGATCGTTTATTGTTAATTCTTGTATATAACTTGTTTGTTCGCTTTTTGAGAGATTCATAAATCATTTATTCTGACAGCTTTACATTTAAAAATGGCACAACCGGAAATGTTTTAGGAACGGACATGCACAGTAACGTCGTTCTTTTTTTTCCCCTCGCTGAAACAGTCTAAAGCTTGTCTGTTTCGGGGAGAGTTAATCTAAGGCGAGTTGATCATTTAAAATCATACTTTTGTGCAAAAATGTACGTGAATGTACTTTATTTGAAAGGTGTTACAGCACCAAGCCAAGTGCGAAAGCAGAATAAACCAGTTCTATTCATGCACTGTTCACAATATTATAGCTATGTACACACACACACACACACACACACAGCTATAACTTAAAGCTTTAATTCAGTAAAGTTAACATAAGGATAAAGTTATAGTCAGGGACAGGTGTAGCATGCTTACCATTTCTTATGACTTATTGTTTATGATATTGAGCAAAAGCCAATCACGTTGCACTTGTTTGGTCTGCACGACATTTTTTCAGGTTTTGTCGCTATGTGCTTTTATGCTGTATTTGAAATGTTATGCGTTTGCTCACGCTGACAAAGGGCTTTTAGTTGCTGTTTGAAAAAAAGCCATTTGCAAATCACAGTGCCTTCTCAGTAAATTCTGCTCTTCCCTCCGGTCCATTTCACCGGATTTTCCTGCTTTTTTTTTTTTTTTTTTTTTTTTTTGGCCAGTTTGCGCCAAGAGTTTGGTATACTTTCCGTATGTCTAGAGAATTGATCCCATGTCCTCTTATAAATGGTGTTTTGGGGATCGCTTCCACCAAACCGCAGTGCAGTCCACATGAGGTATGTAAGCTAGCCACACGTGATTAGTTCACATTGTCACATTACTTCCTGTTTCAAGTTTCCTGATGGCAGGGCAAGAGTTTTTATGATCATAAGAGGACACAAAGCACTTTATTGATATATAAACCTGGACTTTCATAGAACTGGAGCTTGCAGTGTTGTGTAAGTGGCTATGTACTGAGGGAATTGCAAATAACGCACATCTCATTCCGGTCTGAATATATGAGAAAGGCCCTTCGTTTGCAGGTATTTCTACACGATGACATGCCATGCATCCAAAAAGCACATTTCTTCACCACTGGAGTGGTGAAATAGTAAAGAACGGAGGAACCCATTGCCTAGAATTTTCCAAACAGTGACATATGGAATTGCGCAATCCTTCCACGGTTCATAAGGAATTGTTCAGTGTGCATGCAAACCTGCAGTTATGAGTCCCTTCAGACGAAACCATGATCAGTCCTGGGTACGGACTCAAGTGTGAAAATGCTCTAAGAGCTCATCTAAATCACTTCCCTTGTGCTAAGTAGAAACACTGCCTTCCTGAGCTCCTAAGCAGAAACAGAGAAAGGAGGTCAACAGGGTTAAATACTGAAACAGGGCCCAGGTTTTAGCTTTACAGTGAAAAAGTGAAGAAAAACACTGCAGTGATGAAAAAACTCAATCTCCATATAACCAAGTCAGATGATTCGGGGTAAGACAGCACCCCTAACCGAATAAAACCGGAGACTGAGCGGCCTGTTGAGAGGGGAGAGAAATTGAAAATGGAGAGAAGGGCTGGGCGAAACTGTCAATTGCTTAAAATCGAATAACTCCGTTCCTTTCCCCATCCGTTTTTCTGCTGAAGCAGCGCTTGCCAGAATCGCTCGGCATCGATCGGTTTACCGAACGCATCTGCATAAACAGGCACAGTGTGAGTGCTGAAGAGCTTCCCCCTCGCCCCTGCAGCCTTATTCATATAGCTTACAAACACACAACCTTCCGGATCCTTCCATCGTCCTGGATGGTCCTCCATCCATCCATCCATCCATCCATCCATGTAGAACTAATCTACCATTCTGCATACTCTTGTGTCCATCCATTTAACTATCCCCCATCCATCCATCTATAGATGTCCATCCATATAGTCCATCCATCCATCTATATAAAAAATCTACTCGTTCTTGTGTCCATCCACCCTTTCATTCATACATAAAAAAAAATCTAACCCTACCAATCCTTGTGTCCATCCATCCACCCATCAATCCACCCATCAATCCATCCATCTTTATTAAAATGCATCCATCTTTAAAAACATCTACCCATCCTTGTGTCCATCTATTCGTCCATTCATCCATAAAAATCCATCCATCTGTCCATCCATCCTTCGTTATTAAAATATATTCATCTATAAAAATGTCTACCCATTGTTGTGGCCATCTATCCATCCATCCATCCATCCATCTATAAAAAAATATACCCAACCTATCCATTCTTGTGTCCATTCATGCAACCATCCAACAATCCATCCATCTATTAAACCATCTACTTCATCCTTGTGTCCATCCATCCATCCATCCATCCATGCATCTATAAAAAAATATACCCATCCTATCCATCATTGTGTCCATTCATGCATCCATCCAACAATCCATCCATCTATAAATCCATCTACTTCATCCTTGTGTCCATCCATCCATCCATCCATCCATGCATGTATATCTACATATAAATAATCTATAATTCTACATATCCTTGTGTCTATCCATCTCTATGTAAGGTGCTAAACAAGTTATTTCCTGTTAGACCATAGCAATTTGCCAACACTAACATTTTTAATCATTAAAGAAGTACATCTTATCCACTTCTGGTTGCTTTTAAAATTGTGGAATGTCTGCAAAATAAGTTCGTTTCTGTTCTCACTTTCATTAACTATAAACATACATTTCCTCATCAGCCTCTATTTGTTTCTATTTTGGAGTTAATAAAAAATCTGTATGTCTCTCTATATTTCATTGTTTCTGTCTTTCCATCATACTTCTGTCCATCCCTCCATATGAAAAAAGACAGTACCACAGTTTTCCATTTTATCTGCTTATAACTTAACATTCTCAAAGAGGACGCCATGACATGTCTATTTGTCTATTTGTCTAAAGCTATAAAAGGTATATAATAATAATAATAATAAGAAGAAGAAGAAGAAGAAGGTATATTTTGGCTCATTTTAGCTAATGAGTGTTTCTTGTTGTGCATATGCAGTATCTATCTATCTATCTATCTATCTATCTATCCATCCATCTATCTATCTATCTATCTATCTGGGCTACAGTGTACGTGTGCTAGTTTTAGCCACTTTTTGCTGAGTTAGCTCCTCATATGCATAGTCTTTCTCTGGATATTTTAGGTTGCACTTTCCTCAAGTGTAAATTGCTGAAGGTCACCTCGACAGGCAGCGTGACCTGCAGCACACCTGCGAGCGACGAGCGACAGCTTGACAGCGCTGCGAGAAACCACACTACTTTACTCATCCTGACTCTAGCTAAGTCCCAGTAATGACAGATAGTAATAACGAGAGGCATATAAGAAATAATTAAGAGCGTGCTAAGTGATGTTTTGACATGTTGCATTAACAGCTTTGCGTTCTGCTTTAGTTACTGTTTATAATGCTGCTATATAATACTGCTGCTTATTTAATTATTAGCCATTAACCATGATTAGTGATTTCAGAAGTGTAATTGTGTATGAGACAGACAAACTCGCATTTCACATTACAATAAAAAAAAAATGCACTGAAGTCAGTGATGTATGCTATTGGATTTCTATCAGAGATATGTTTAGATATGTCACACACATGATTTATAACTTTGAATCTAAGAAAACATGCATTTAACCATTCTTGAAGAGCTTCTTTGCTGACATTCAGTTCTTAAATGAGAAACAGCATTGAATTTTTATTAGCGAAGAATGATCAAATACGCAAAATGTGGTTTGATTCTATGCTCATTTACTTTTAATCTCTAACTTTCATCACTCGAAATGACAATATCATTGAAAATATAGAAACAGAATGAGGGAATGTACTTTTCTTCTTCTCATGATCTTCAGGAAATTCAGAAATTCAAACATGGGATTTGTGGAATAGTCCATATATTTCTTAGGGGTGAATGTGTTCAGGTAAGTGAGTCGAGTTTGGCTAAAAGGGACATTTTTTATAGCCTAAAATAGACGACTTGTGGAAAAGGATGTGTGAGATTCATCGATTAAATGGAATGCAAAAAATAATATGCATTTCTAAGTATTTCAATAATTATATTTCAGGGTAAAGTGAAGTTACAGTGGGCTGGGAGGACAAAAATGCTGTTTTATTAAAGTTTTATTTAAGTTATTACCTGTGTTTAAAATATGTTTTACCTTTACTTACCTCTGCATCAGGAGTGTAATACAATGCAACTTCCTGTATTTGTATCTGCATCTGTTTACTGCTTAAAATATTCATATCAATTTTTGTATTCAGGTTTAAACCAGAAGTGGGCGTGGTCTATACTGTAAGTATTTTAATTTTTTTATTTATTTTAAATTTTTTTTTTAATTATTTAACTTGTTCAACTCCTGAACCAGATGTTCTGTAGAACTTTCTGGCAAGCTTTCTATCTTCTGTCTAATACGACTGAGTAGGAAAGCTAATTAATAATCAAAGCAGCAATGTCATTCCCAAATAAACAATATTTACAGCTGACAGCAATCTCCATGTAATAATATATCCG
>CM040466.1:4196485-4221031 GCA_022758105.1 Pangasianodon gigas
TACTGATCTTACCATTTATTCATACTGATCAGAGAGACCACAGCCCCGCCCACTTGATTTCCGCTGGTTCACCAGACTGAGGTTTATGTTCAGCTAGATAAAGCCAGAGCAAGCCAAAGTCTTTCCCCTTCAGTGAACTGGCTGTTCTGTTCGTAGCTTTCACATTTCTCTTGTATCGCCATAGCAAGGAGTCAAAAATCATCAACGCTACAACTAAACCGTCGATCTCATGTCTGCTCACTATCTCATGCTAAACCTGTAACTGTGGACGCGCTTCATCCCACTGACGATATAGGAATAGATCCAATAATACTTTGGGAAACGAAAAGCGGATTTACTGGATTGAACCGTATCGCACATAACCCCGTCCATCTTATGACTCCTGCATGAATCATTCGGAGTCGTATATTAATCATGATCTGATTGCGGAAATGAAAAACAGTTTGGTTAGTGTGAAAAATAAAAGCTTGTCCATCTTCCTGATACAAACACGTTATGAGGCAGAGCTGGCATCTTTCAGCTTCCTAAGCGATTCGAATCATTTGAGTGAGTTCAGAGAATCGTTTGAAATGAACCAGCCGCCTTATTCACTGAGTAAAAGTGTACAGTCTGCAAAAATTTAAATGCTTAAAGTATTTAAAGTTCAGATAGTTGAAAAAGTACTTAAATACAGTAATAAATTATAGAGAGATTTACTGTATATACAGAGAGAAAGTGATAGAGCTGATGTTTTTGTCTTTATTCATTCTGCTGGTTAGAAAGGTTCAGTAAAGAGTGTAGTAATGTATAACGCTTTAGGGCATCATGTGGTTAAAGACTCTGAGGGAAAACCTGCAGAAAATGATTAACAACATCAGCAGAAGCCTCACATCTCCATTAATTCCACTAAGCTCTTACTGAGCACGGTTTAAAATTAAAATAATAACAACCTAGCATTTAACTCTCATTATTTAACTCATTTGTTAAGACAAATAAATCATGAACCACTAATACGCCATAATACCATTAAAACCATTCATAACAAACGCTTGTGGGTTTTTTTGTTTGTTTTTTTAAATAATAAATCAAATAACTCCACAATAACCAATATGAATCTTCACCTTATTGAACGTATTTATGATTGTTCACGGGCAAAATTCAAAATCAAGTTTTAATATTTACACCTGGAGACCAGAATTATCGTCATTTAGGAACAGTCATTAGGAAAGTAGATTTTTGCTCATTTATGTGCCAATATTTTAAGTCATGGGTTCAATAAACAGACACTGCGAATGTGTAAATGAGTAAATTTGAATGTGTAAATGAGTAAATTTGTTATTTATGGTTTATTGATGTTGAGGTTCATCGTTTGTTAATGTTCACCTATGCAGTAAATAATGTTAGTTAAGGAAAATAAATAAATAAACAAATAAATGAATAAATAAGTAAATTGTTCTACTTAAAATGGACCAATAATTTGCCTTTTAAAACAATTTTAAAAATGTGCTAATTTGTTATTTTGTGTAATTTATGGTTTAATATTGTTTAAGTTATTTTTTTTTTAATGTTTACTTAATAAATAACATGCACTAAATAATGTTAGTCAATGTTAAATAAATAAATAAATAAATAAATAAATAAATAACAGCAATCCTACTAGCACTGCTACTAGCACTGGATAAAAGCAAGCAAGCAAGCAAACAAGCAAGCAAACAAACAAACAAACAAACAAATAAATAAAGGAAACAAACAAATAATTTGGTCTACTTAAAATGGACCAATAAAATGTCTTTAAATAAGTTTTAAAAATGTGTTAATTTGTTACTTCATCTAATGTTATGGTTATGGTTTATTAAATGTTAATTATTAACTAACATTATTAATAATGTTAGTTAATGGAATAATAATAATTATAATAATAATAATCATCATCATCATCAAGCAAATTTCATTGGTTGACTTAGAAGAATAAAAGAATATAAATGTTTTTATAAGACAATTTAAGTTACAAATGGACACAGATGGACATTTCTCTCTCTCTCTCTCTCTCTCTCTCTCTCTCTCTCTGTGTGTGTGTCTGGGTGATGGCTCCCTGTTGATTCCTCACTTCTCCCCTGGCAGGTTTATCCCAGATTGCGGAGCTCCATGGTTAAACTGAAGTGTACGTCTAGCCTAATTACATCTGAACACGGAAGCGTGAGCCGCATCCTAAACCCGTACTTACAGAAAACTCTTCATCCACCGCTCGAAAAGAAAGAGAAAGAAAATCCCGGATGTGTCTCGCCGAACGAACGAGAGCCAACCCTGCTCTCTGTAGCAGCTCTTCCTATTCTCCTCACGCTGTGATTTATTAAAGAATCAACCCTGGTCGAGACCATGACAAGTTCTGGAGAACAAAATGAAGAAGGCTTTCCTCCATCTGTCGCTTGGGAAGGAATTAATCTCACCAGCTGCTCCCTGTCCTGTTAAAAGCTGGTCTCAGAGATGTTTAAATACTGTGGATGTAACACTTAAACAGTGATTAGAGGTGTTTAGTAAGAAGCAAGCGAGGCTTTGGGATGAAAGTTTGGATCTGAAAAAGCAAGCAGCAGTCTCATTGAGAGCATAAGTGTTTTTTTTTTTTTTTCGCTAATTAGTGATGGCTGTCTCAAGCCATTCATTCATTTCCAATCCATATTATTTGTACAAGTTCTGTTCAATTACATGCAGTTCATAACTGCTGAATTCTTGATTCTGATTGGTCAGAAGGTGTACAAACCTAACCATACCTAAACCTAACCATACAAAGAACCACTGAGGAACCTTTTTTTCTGAAAGTGTAGCGATGATGACCAGGGTACAGAGAATACAAGGTCTTTTTTGTTTCACATCTACAAACACCAGTAAATTTACAGTTTTACTTCAGCATTATCTGAACACTGGCCATATCTCAGATTTCCTCATGCTTTTAGTGCAAGTATCATGTTCACACTGGGCAACTCAACACTACCGACACCCTCATGAAATACTAGAACTGCTAAAAAAAACTAAAAGTGGAAGTACTAGGTCAGCATTGTCAACTTGGTGACTCGCTAAATTGCTAAAGCCCTTTAGTGACTTTTTTTAAAAAGGGGCTAATGACACTTTTTGAGCAGATATTAGCTACTGTCCTGCACTCGATATGGCTCTGCAAGCTCACATCACAGCTGAGAGAGCAGGTTCTCTGATCACCAACCACCAATCATTGATCACCATTGTTCTCAAAAACCAATCACTGATCACCATTGTTCCCAACCACCAATCACTGATCACCATTGTTCCCAACCACCAATCACTGATCACCACTGTTCCCAAAACCAATCACTGATCACCATTGTTCCCAAAACCAATCACTGATCACCATAGATCTCAACCACCAATCAGTGATCACCATTGTTCCCAAAACCAATCACTGATCACCATAGTTCTCAACCACCAATCAGTGATCACCATTGTTCCCAAAACCAATCACTGATCACCATTGTTCCTAAAAAAACAATCACTGATCACCATTGTTCCTAAAAAAACAATCACTGATCACCACTGTTCCTAACAAAACCAATCACTGATCACCATTGTTCCTAAAAAACAAAACAATCACTGATCACCATTGTTCCTAAAAAAACAATCACTGATCACCACTGTTCCTAACAAAACCAATCACTGATCACCACTGTTCCTAACAAAACCAATCACTGATCACCATTGTTCCTAAAAAAAAAAACAATTAGTGATCACCATTGTTCCCAAAACCAATCACTGATCACCATTGTTCCTAAAAAAAAAACAATCACTGATCACCACCATTCCCAACCACCAATCACTGATCACCATTGTTCCCAACCACCAATCATGGGTCACCATTGTTCCAAAAAACCAATCACTGATCACCATTGTTCCTAAAAAAACAATCACTGATCACCACTGTTCCTAACAAAACCAATCACTGATCACCATTGTTCCCAACCACCAATCACCATTGTTCCTAAAAACCAATCACTGATCACCACTGTTATCAACCACCAATCATTGATCACCATTGTTCCCAAAAACCAATCATTGATCACCACTGTTATTAAAAAACCAATCACTGATCACCACTGCTCTCAACCACCAATCATGGATCACCATTGTTCCCAAACACCAATCACTTATCACCATTGTTCCCAACCAGAAATGACTGATCACCATTGTTGTTAAAAACCAATCACTGATCACCATTGTTCCAAAAACACAGGCTAGCTATTATATCTGTAATTAACTGAGGTTCTATTGAAACATTTCACAATTTAATAAAAAAATTCTGAAAAGTCAGCAAAAAATGTGAAGGTCTGTGTTTCCATGTGCTTCCACTCTGGAAGATGATGTAAAAGTGATTAGTCACAAAAGACTGTGAGACTCAAAGTGTCCGGCTGAAAACAGCAGCGTAATAAAGATTTAGCGTTTGACGTTCATTCTTCAGTAAGCGCTTTATCCTGCTCAGGGTCGCGCTGACGTCTGACGTTGCTTTCGTTAAAGAAGTTAAGAAAAGCTTTTCCTACTGCAGTCTAAACAGCGTATGGGATAGATGATGAAAATCGTGACTCTGCTACTGAAACCCCA
Source organism: Pangasianodon gigas (assembly GCA_022758105.1). Classification (NCBI taxonomy): domain Eukaryota; kingdom Metazoa; phylum Chordata; class Actinopteri; order Siluriformes; family Pangasiidae; genus Pangasianodon; species Pangasianodon gigas. The sequence goes on from CM040466.1 coordinate 4,201,085, forward strand.
CGTTGAACTGTGATGAATGTGCGCTAGCCAGCTAGCAGGAGAACACGGGGCATTTACGATTTGTATATTTAAAGATCATGGCATTTTTAATGATTAATGGAGCATAAAAGGTGAGCAGATGTTCTCTGGGCATTGTGGTCATTTCTCAGGTATTTATTATTCACCATAGATTATATTCACCGGTTTAAAATTTCATGTTCAGGGACAATTTAATGTCCACCTTCGTCTCCGGTCCACAAACTTAAATGAGCTCATTAAGCTACAGTTCTACAAACTTTTGATTCGAACCATGCTTTACAGAAAACACACCCCTAATGAGAACATCGTTCATCCCAGAAGCTCTCCAGAAAAAAAAAGAAAAAAAAAAAAATCTTTGGAATCGCACACAGCGTCCTGGATTATGAATCTTCGTGAAGTCTTTAGCTGCGTGAGGACGGTGTGGAGCGTCGGCTCAGCTCTTCCGAGAGTCGATTTAGTGAGTTACGGAGGCCACGTGTGTATTACGATACTTATAAAGAGTCTCAGATTGATGGAGTGGCCTCCTGTCGTCTCGGCTGCGTAATGAGGAGCGCGGTAATTGTGGTCTTTGGGGGAAGAGAGGGAGAAAGATGAGGAGAGGGAATGAGGGATGGAAAGATGGATAGGGAGAGAAAGAGGGAGAGAGGGAAGGATATTGCTGCGCCATACATTTTTCATGAATTGGCCAATTCATCAGGAACTGCCGGCTCGAGAGCCGTTATCATATAGTGGCGCTTGTTTATTTCCTTAGGTGAATTAGGTGTTAAACATACATACACACACACACACACACACACTCACACACACACACACACACAGTCGCACAGAGTGACAGCCAACCAGTAGCGTGTATGTTAGTGAGAAATGCTAGTGAGAAGAACTTCGTTGAGAGCTAAGATGTTTTCCTGTTAATCATTTTGTGTGTGTGGGTGTGTGTGTGTGTGGGTGTGTAAGAGTGAAGAGAGATTAACATTAGCATGCAGGTGTATAGCTGTGTGCAAAAAAGATGGCACCCGATGGCTCCAAGCAGGTTGACGTCATGCTGCATTTTTGCCCTAACGAGATAAAATTAGTTTCATCTGAAAAATCCTGTATTTTGCCATTTCTGCCCCAGCGCTCTTGAATTCTTGATTCTGATTGGTCAGAAGGTGTTGATTAATTTTTTTCTATAACAGAAGCTCTGATAATAGTTCCAGCTACAAGGCAAATCACAGCTTTATATTAACATGCTCACTGTTATACGATATCGTTTCTATAGTAAAAACTCACACAAGGACTTGGGAGTATGGCAGATACTCCGCATATTTATTTAACATTTATGGAAGGAGTCTCCAGTGTCAGTGCTTTATAACAGTCAGACATAAAGCTTTAACTTTGCGTTTTCCGATGTAAAGTTAGGAAAAGTCTTCAAGATGGAGGAGTTTACGCTTTATGGTTTATTAGTAACATCACAAGCTGTGTATTGGCGAGGGAATGACTCTTTATAGCTGCTATAACGTAAGTGAGAAAACAGGAACTAACTTTTTTAAACGGTTTAAAAGTATGATGCGTCGTTCTTAATAAAAATCAATAAAAACATTATAATTGTTGAAAAATTGCTGTGGTATAAGAGAAATAAACACTTGGGAATGTGCTGAAGCTAGCTAGCTGAAACACATTGTGAAGGACTAAACTCTCACATCTGGTCGCGTTTGGTGTGTATATTTTTACTGTATTTTCGCTGTGTAGTTTACGAACTGATCCTTTTTTTGTTTTCATTTGGATAACTACCCTGCTAGCTAACATTCCTTATAAACTTGAGACCAGATGATGTATGACGTACTCGAGGTGGTGTATGATGTCAGCTCTGAATCATTTATTTTAGTTTGTTTCCTGAAACAATAATATTTTTAAATTAAAAAATCTTACACTCTGCAGCTTTAAACTTTATGAACCTTCAAAATTCCTTCAAAAGAATCAGCTCCAGAATTAGACATGACTGTGTGTGTGTTTGCGTGTGTGGATGTCTGAATTCATGATAAGAGAAATAACGTGAAATGTTGTGTGTGCGCATGTGTGTGTGTGTGTTTATATGTGCTCATTATACAGAGCGAACGCTCTCATGAGTCAGTGTGTGAGCCGAGAACGTATCAGTCAGGCGCTTATTTTAGTGCATATGCTGTGAGCAGCACTACCACACACACACACACACACACACACACCAATGTGTCTCTGTATATACACCCAGCATGCTGCCTCCCAGGAACTGCTGTTTGACTGATGCGCGTGTTTGAAGAGCGAGGCCAGCGCCTCTGAGCTGTGACTTTAGGATTTTCTGCTGCTTTCTCATAAATGAGGCTTTTTTCCTGCTGCTCCTCGCTTCCCGGCTTTGACGTGCTCGGCATTTCCGTCCACCCCGGACATGTCCGCCGCTAATAACCTGACAACACCCAATTACAGCGTCCTTAATGTTCCACTCCGTCAAGTGGCAAATGCAGCGTCCAATTAGACAACAGATCAGGGCGAAGGTCGTGGCCCCGCCTCCTCGCTGCCTGATTAGAGGACAGAGTGAGTGAGAGACTCTTAAATAACCAGTTGTTAAGAATACTCCATAACAATGGAACTTTCTAGCTTTATCTGCCAGTTATCACTTAATTAGACACCAGTTGTATTTCAAAAACTTTTATTTCTAGTAACAAGCTTTTCTTTTCTCCTCACTCAGAGGCCACTATTTAAACTTATTATGTGTGATAATATTATGTATTATAATAATCATAGATGTGTTTAAATGTCAAAAAAGAAAAAAAAAGTTTTGATATAAGGATGTTGGACGGTATTTTTCTGTTAGATGCAGGACCAATGAATAAGAAAAGTTTCTCAGCGACCATCACAAAATGTACCCTTAATGCTTATAACTTAAAATTTTTTTTTTTTTTTTTTTTCTTAAAGGAGCTATGAATGAATCTAGAGTATATTTTTATCACGCTTTATGACTCAAAAGGGTAAAATACAGTAAACTTTTCAGTAAATATGAGACCACATATGGCGTTATGACGATATTTGGATAATTTAATTACAATAGTATGCAAGAGTCTCAGGCATGTGTAAAGAAATGCTGAAAAGCAAAGCTGCCTTCAAAAATAATTAACCTTTTTTTTTTAACATAAGAACTTCTATAAAGTTTCTATAAAGAGAAAATTAGTATTTTAAAAAATTAGGATGCCTAAGAATTTTGCACAGTAGTGTACAATCTGCAATAGTACTACTACTACTACTACTACTAATAATAATAAATATTATTATTATTATTAAATATTATATTTTAGGGTCCCTGGAGGACTAGTGGTTAGGCCACAGCGCTATCACCACCGTGGCCCGGGTCCGATTCCCTGCCAAGGAACCAACCCCACAAATCAAACATGCGGATGAGTAAGGAACCATAAGTTGATGTGTTATAAGTTAATGCGAGATGAGTTGATGTGTTATGTTTGGGTTGCTTCAGTTATGAACTTACAGAGACTTGATGCATTGACAAGTACTATGTCGGAATATTTACAGATGTAGTTATATCATCTATTGATTTACTATTGATGACTTGTAGACTTGTGTATTCTTCTCCCTCTTTTGAATGACGACTGTGATATATTGATGCTGACTTGTATGGTAAATTATTTCATGAGCTGATTTATTTTTGGTTGTTACTTGTTGCGTACTTTCACATGCTTTGAATAAGCAAGGGACAGTGGAAAAAGAAACAAGCCCCACTTTGGGTTCAATTAAAAAGAAAAACATTTTCGCAATTGTAAGAGTGCGGTTATTTTTTTTTTTTGTACTGTTCTGTGAAGTGTGATTTAAGGTAACGGGCATAGCTAGAATCACTACGTTACAGATCGACTGTGTCAACCCATAACGGGAGCAGCCGAAAGAACAACAACATCATTATTATATCTTAACGTCGGTCGCATTTTATTCACCACTACACGTGTACATTGTCTCTCTTCTAAGAGTGTAAACTCGAATAAACTAGAAAGGCTCACGTTTGCTTTCGTCAGTTTTATCTTTACGGGAAAAAAAAACCACAACAACTCTTGAATAACTTCAAATGCTTCAAAAAGACGTGACGCTGTGAAAGTTATTCAATCCAGTATATATGTTGCTCCGAGGATCTCATTCATTTCCAGTGTCCAAAAGTTGGTTTTGAAGCCAGTAGTATTTAAACTTCATACAAGATTCTGAAGCTTCTTGCCAGAAAGGTGTACAAATAAGCATCAGACACTCTGTGTACTGAGGGAGAAGGGTCCAAACTATCTGTGTGGTTTAATTTGTGGTTTATTTTTCAGGTTTGTTTGTTTACAGGGGTAGGCTGAACGACCCACTCGACCCCCCCATAGCTACACCACCGTACTGCACACTTCTACTTACGTAAGTAATCAGTGCGATTTTACAAACCTAAACACGATCCTTAATTAAACCAGGACATTAAAACACGTGTTTATCCAGATGGCCGAGTGTTCGTCACCTAGTTGTGTATAAATTACCACAACAGACTGCGTGTCAAGAAGGAATTCACCCCGTAGAGAAAAGCCTTCGTCCAGACAAAGAAATAGCCTAAGCAATCTTTTCTGCTTTATATGCACTTTATATGCGTTGTAAGTGCTACTCTGCTATTTTATCAGCATCCAGATAGGTCATGTCTGTGTTTTTCTCCCTCCACCCCTGAATTCTAGCCCAAAATAGTTAGGTGCAAAAGTTTGCACCCCCTGCAGTGATTTTTGAATAGGAAACGGACCTCTATTTTACAATTTTTCTTCCATAAAATACAATTCAAAAATGTTTATAATGAAATGTGGCTTTTCAAAGGATACAAAAGAGGTTGGATACAGTATTAAAGGCAAAGGGTAATATTCAGTAAGTCGAGATGCAGGCTTTATTCCTTCATTATCATCTAAACACTCACTATTGTACCTTTTCTTGTTAGCACATTAAATATCTCGTCGCAACAAATTCAATTTCTTTACACCACAGTGCTTTTGAATTCTCCATTCGACTGGTCAGAAGGTGTTGATTAATTTTCTCGAACAGCAGCTCACAGGAAAATCACGTTTATTTTAAATGCGCTCGTTCTAATACGTTATCGTTTCTAGAGTAACAACTCATTCACAGGAGCTTGTACAGAGGACGCGCCACATAAATGAATTGAATGTGTATATTTGTTGATATGGTGAAGTTTTCTGTAAGGAAATGTTTCTTTTTTAGTTTTTTGGAAGGAGTCTCCAGTGTCAAGCAGTACCTTTAAAGTTTTTCTGACACTGGAAAGGACAAAAAAAGTTCGCACTTTCCTGGTTCTTAGTAAAAATGACAAGCTGCTTTTTTCTTACTAACTGGGTTGTTGTTAACCCAACATTTTTAGAGTGTACATTTTTAGAGCTACATGATTATTTAGCTAGCTAGCTGGTGAAGCTTAGCATTGTTGGAAGGTAATGTTAGCTGGCGGAACACATTTTCAACTACACTGCTTAGCTAGCTAGCTACAATCTGAGATAGGTAATGTTAGCTAGTTAGGCGCAGCGGTTCAGCTAGCTAAAGTAACAGTGTGTTACTTTTAACGTTAGACAAACAACGTAACATTTTTATGGCAGCATAGCTACTAAATTTCATGGACTGCTTCTTTGAGACGAAAGTAGACAAAAGTAGTCAGTCGCTGTGGTAAGCTGTTGTGTCTTAACGTTAAACCACAACATATGTATGTATTGTTTATGCATTGTAAATGTACTGATTTACGTTAAAGAGGAAAATGTCTCCATGTTATTATACTTAAATGTACTGTATTTGGACTGTAAAGTGAAATTGCTTTATTCAGGTCTGTGATTTTCCAGTCCAGCCTTTTTCCTTGAACTTAAGAGGCTTTAATGAACAAATTGCAAAGCATATTCAATGATGTGAGTGTCCAAGGCTGTAGCGCCAACAGGAAACAAGGTATGACTGGTGAAAAATGTGTAAAGCTCACTGAACAGAGAATTATGCATGAATATGGGACACACACTTGGCCTCGCTGGGTTGAATATGGCCCATTTGCGGCCCATTTGCGGCCCACGATTTTGAAGAATCCTATATCCGCCCCTGCTTATCTTTAATTTTATGCGAACTTTTGCACTCAACAGTTAGTCAACTGGAGTCTGTCTGGCATTTACAAACAGCAACAGATTTCTGTGACATGTCTGTTCCGAGAATTTGTAATACATCCAGGAAAAAAAAGAAAAAAAGAAAGAAATGCTGGATGCTTTGAATCCAATCACTGTATTTACTGTATTTAAGATTCCTATAGAATGGAAGTCAATGAAAAAAAAAAAAATAATGATCATCTTCAATATTGTGCTATATTGTGAAATTAGTTATCATCATATGTATTTGTATAAAGGGGTACGAGAGAGATAAGGAGAAGGCTAGTTGGATCATGTTGCTCTGATGAGCCGAGACCATGAGCCTGCAGGAGAAAATTCACCGGAGACAGAGTCTGGACGCGCTCAGCTATAATGAAGTTCAAACAGGCTTGTGAGGATTAATGGCAATATTAACAGAAGGAACAGGAGGAACAGGAGGATGGCTGCCAACGCCGCCTGGCTCCCATTCAAGGTTTTTAATTATGATTAAGCAGCTCTGCTGGCACAGTACAAGTGTCTCTGCTTACACCTTTGTCTTTTCCTTTCTCTGTCCCTCTTTCCCTACTGCTCCCCAACTTAGGAAAGGATTCGGCATTGGTTCTAGCGCCTGCGCCTCGACTATGCAGAAGCGGAGGAAATGCAGAAGACCTGCAGAAAAGCAAGACAGCTGACATGTGGAGCCAGGGAAAAGGAGGAGTTTTATTTTGAAGAATATCTGGCATGGAGAGGAAAAGAAGTGTTCACAAATAAGCATACGGAGGGGTGAAAGCGACGAGTTTGGAAAGAGGATAACGCAGATTGAAAATAGATGAAGAGGAATGTCTACAGTATGTGGGCGTCTTTCTGAGTGTGTGTGTGTATATGTGTGTGTGCGTGTGTATATGTGAGTGAGTGAGAGAGAGAGAGAGAGAGAGGGTGAGAAACTGAGAAAGTATCCTAGAGTCAACAAAATCTTTCGAGATTTAGGGGAATGAAATCCAAGTACAAGACCTTTAAAATCACGCTCGTAAGCTCTTAATGAAACATGAACAGTGCAAATCTCAAATCCTGCAATATACGACACACACACACACACACACACACACACACACACAGGTACGCCTGCACTTTATACTCTGTCTAAATGCAGTCAGTAGTGTCCTAGAAATCTAGGATGTCCCCACTCCAGCAATGAGACAGGAACCTTTCCATGCTGTTATAGTAAAATAATCAACGACAGGGTGGTGCGATGAAGCTGTCACCACACGGAAGTTGATTGTTTTCCTGTAATGGCACATCCTGAAGTGTTTTATTCCTCTTACACCATAGCGATTTGCGAAAAATTACAATTTCTATTTATTGAAGAATGATAGTGCATACTTTTTTAAAAATCTGTTTAGATTTACATTTAAGTCTACGGGACGTCTGCAATACAAGATAGTTCCTTTTTTAGTTCCAGATTTTAAATCAGAGCAAAATTGAATGATACTTTTGGTTCATTTGCTATTTGATTTCATATCACACTACACTTAATAAAATGAACCAAAAAAATGTCGGCTGTCGGGCATGTAGGGCTGAAAATGTCAGAAATACGGTGACGAAAAATGGTCAAACAAACCATTTCTAAGTGTGCCTTCAAATTAGAAAAAGGTTATCCCGTTAGACGTGCTTTGAATGATCAACAACAAATGAATTTTTACATTTTTTTAAGCATACAATCAAAGCAGATTGTAATACCCTGTAAGTAAAGCAATATCGGGCTTTCCACAAGAAAACTGGTCTAAAGCAATTTTGTGAAAAGAAAATTAATACTCATTTTTCTGTAAATGTGGAGCAATAACACGGAGGCTCATGATCTCTAGCTTGTAGGATTTAACAGTATAATTTAACAGACAGCCATTTGAAACATTCAGTAATTCTGTCTAGGAAAACCCCGCCCCCATCTTTCCACCTTACAACAATGTTAATGGTTATGTAAGGAATAACACACAACAGACCATGCAGTTATAAAATATATGAAAATAATCCACTTCAGGGTGGGTTGATTACCATTTGCGCTTGATTACACTATGCTTTTTAACTGTTTATAGTCATATTTAATATTATGAAACGTTGGCAAGAAAAGTTATCATCAGTTCCTGTTATCATTTATGTTACAGCAGTTATAAACAGCTGCTGCATCACCTGCCTTTTTTTGCTCTTTTGTCGCGTTACTGAGAAACCGAAAAGCGCAAAAACTCCTCTGTCCCGAAGACTTTCCCATGTCAAGCAAGTTACAAAGATATAAAGCTCTGACACTGGAGACTCCTTCCAGAAATGCTAAAGAAACATATTACTAACACCATATCAACCATATTTCTTTAATATTTCTTTGTTAAACAACACGTTTTTTTAACCTCGTTTTTTTTTAACATCATTTTATTAACAGGCGAAGATTATGTAGAGCGTCCACCGTGCAAATACTTGTATACAAGCTGTTACTATAGAAGCAAAGTATTAAACAAATAAATTAGGACAAGCACATTAATGCAAAACTATCGTTTATGTTGCAGCCATGTCTGAGCCGTGCTGTTATACAAAAATAATGCACACCTTCTGACCAATCAGATTTGAGAATTCAACTGTGCTGTGGTATAAATTGCGGTATGTAGCTACTTACTAGATGTTGCAATAGTTGGCTCACTTTACCAATGGAAGATGACTCTTGACTCTTCCGGCTCTCAAACAGCTCCTTTCCATTAAAAAGGAAAAAAAAAAAAACCCACCCCATGTATCACTTAAAACAAAATGTCCTCATATTAATGCACTTGGGTCACAGTTGTACTTTGTGTGACTGTGTAACTGCAATTGAGAATCATGAATACAAAGTACTGATGAACCTTCAGCAAAAGGATGATGCAGCTCTTTACGAGTCAGCTCTCAGCGTTCACGACTCAAAGAGTCAACTCCTTGCTAAACGACACATTCCATACTACTTATAGAAGCTGTATAAAAAAATTGTATAGATTGGGTACCCCCATGCGGGGTATCATCGGAGGCAGGGTTCCTGTACTGCCATGGCTGCCGCACTTGTTTCCTGCACAGCTCAATACACTCACACATCTCCAACACAACTGAAGAGTAAACTGTTGCCACTCCATCACTGACCCCCAGAGGACACTGCACTTGCACTTGTATCTATTCAGGGTCAAACAGAAACGCACACACACACACACCGCAATGCAGACACAGCAAATATGAGTTGCCGCACTTTCCTCAAATTCAACAGGAGAAAGTACGCACCTACACACACACACTTCTCTCTCTCTGGCTGTTTAATTAGTGAGGTGGTAACCACTTTATAAAGATTAGCCACATCTCCGGGGGTGGGGGTGTGTGTGGGGGGTGTTGCTAGGGTTGTTTGGGAGGGGGAGGGGGAGGGGGAGGGGACGGGGATCGCGTCCACCGGGTGTGCTTAAAGTGTCTATGAGACAGATCTCAGGGGAGGACACGCAGTGCCTCTACCAGACGCTGTTTTATGACAGCATATGGTCTAACACGCTTACTCGTTTCTGTTGTTTAAAAATAAATAAATAAATAAATAAATGCAGTAATATCCACATACTCGTGTTTGCACTGACTCTGCTGTTCCTTAATGCTGCGGCTTTGGCACGCCGACCCAGACGCAGCAAGAACAGACGCAGCGAAAGACCTAAAGCAGCATAATGTGAGGCAGCAAAGTTTTCCCGACAGTGGTGTTATCACACAGGGCCGAGTGCACACACAGACTATGTAAATTTCAAGGATGCCGTCATGAATGTGGACGTTAATTAATGATTTGCAAATGATGGCGAACCTGCGTTTTGATCGAGATCAAACTGCACACGGATGACCTTTCCTAGACCTACTTTTACTTTTAATCCACTCAGGAACTGTTAAAGCAGTTGTTCTCCATTTGCAATTGTTTTACATGCAAACAATCCTTTATTAACGGTCACAGTTTTAAAGGTGCAGTTAGTAATTTTTACACATTTTTCCAAACCTATAATAATCATATAATTTCAAAGACAATTAAATTTCTATTACAATTCCAGAAAAAAAATAATAAAATAAACAAATAAAAGTTTCACAAAGGTGGATAGTAAAGGATTTTTACCTTCCTAAATAGGGTCTACGTGGAACCTCTCTGACAGGAAAACACTGTTGTAGGGTTCTATCCTTTAAAGATCTTCCAGAAAGACTACTGAAGAACTCTTAAGAGTTCTAGGTTCAACTTTTCTGTGGTGTAGTGTACAAATTTACTGCCCACTTTTCCAAAAAGGCATCTAAAGAAGCACACGCAGCTTCATTTTAATGCCTGTGCAAAGTGTTGTTTAGTGTCTGTTTAGTGCTTCAGCTATTCTTTTCTGTAACTGTTTTTGGATTCCAACCTGGTGTGGACATTGCCTAAACTAGAAGCTATTTTTTCAAAAAAAAAAAAAAAAAAAAAAAAAAAAAAACAGAGATAAGCCAACAAATTTAATTGGTTCTATTTAAGAAAAAATATATGAGCAAATTAGTAGCCTAATTTAAACCCCAATGACCAGGCAGGTACCAAGGATTATTGCACTTTCATGTTAATGATTGTTGTCCTTATTTGAGTATCATATTTAAAAACTCCTTCCTGCTCAAAAGACTTTTTTGTGGTGTCCCATGGGATCCTGATGTGCACCTTTAGTCTCAACCTGATGACCTGTGAACCTGGCTTCGCATGCCTCAGAGGAAGCACATGATAGCATTCGCCTCCCCTCGTTGGTAGTCATGTGATAAGAGAATTGGCCAAGACTGAATTCGGGAAAAAAAAAAATTAATAGTGCTCCTCCTATTCGTATCTGTATTTGTATCTGTTTATAACACGTTATCTGTTCTATCCAAATAAAAGGAAAAGGAAAGCAATGGCTTTAGGCTACGTTTACACGACAACGATGTAGTCAAAAACGGAAAGGTTTTTCTCTTGCGTTTTCAAAAAGTTTCACGTATACACGACAACGCTTTCAAAACGATTCGCGTTTACACATATCCGCGATAACGGCCAAAAACGCTGTATTATGTATGCCAGGCCAGTAGTTGGCGCTGTCACCTTGTTAGTTGGTTGTAATATTGAAGTAAATCCACACTTTGCTGAAGAAGCGTTAGCAAACTCTTGAGCAGCAACAACACTACCATGTACTCCGCCATTGTTGTGTATGTTTGTTCGCGCTTGCCTTTACAATAGACACGTACTGCGCATGTCTACATACCCAACACGCACTACGCACGCGCATGACGTCACCGTTTTCAAAGATTCCCGTATTGGGTGTTTACATGGAGACGATATATTTATAACGGTGGCGTTTTCAAAAACTTGCACTTTGAAACCCGTTTTCAAAAATCTGCGTTTTCAGTCCCCAAAACGCCGTTGTCGTGTAAACGAACAGGCAAAACTCATAAAAAGTTTCCCGTTTTTGGCTGAAAACGTCGTGTAAAGTGAGAAGTGGCCTTAAAAGTGAGAATTGAACACTACAACTTCACAATTTCAACATAGAGGAAAAGGATTTGTATGTGTTTTTATCGCAATTGCAAATGCAGTTCGAAAAAGTACAGACAGCTCCTTTAAAAAAGAAATATAGTCCTTATTGCAATTGATTACTGTGTTTTTTTTACACACTCACTGGAGATGAATGAGAGCTATAGCAGTATTTATTAAACTCTTAGTGTCATGGTTTTGAGAAATATGCTTGCAGTCATTCCACAGCATGCCTTATAGCATAAAGACTGTGTGCAAGTACAAATTCCCTGGCACTCTGCACTCGTACATACAGCAAATAATCTTCAAAACCTGCACTTAGTGGAGTTCGAAGCACTTTTTTTTTTTTACCCTCGAGTCATAGGTCAAGGAAACCGCATTTCTAATATGTTTATATAAGCCAAAATTTTTATATTAGCTAAAGAAATGCTGAAACTATGCTGCTTACACATGCCCTGCAGTACATCGTGAGGAAATTCAGCTCGGGTTCAGAAGTTCAGAGGGTACAGACTGTAGTCTGAGAGACCAGTCATACACACGCTCTACAAAATCACCAGCCTTTGGACAGCACAGTGAACTCAGCATGGCTAAAAGCACTCATGCAAGTGTTCGAATACCAAAGCCTGCATTTTCCCAGCACTAATAACTGCAGCTTGTGGGCTTGGCTAAAATGTAGGAGCAGGAAGCATCTCATCACTGAGAAAACCACTGTCTCAAATGATTCATCTCAACCTGTTGAACTGACCTTAGTGATGTATGATAAACTCAAAATTCTATACTGATGCAGTCATACACCTGGAATTATATTAAAAAAACACTTTTGATGCTAAGTTTAAAGAGGAGCCTGAATTTTTTTTTAACCAAAATGATTCACATGTTGGACCAAGTCAATGCCGTGATTCACCCAAACCCCCACATCGTCTGGAGCTTGGACAAGATGACCACAGCACGATAATAACTACCACCCTTGCACATTAAGCTTTATAATCAACACGTGACCTTCAATGGTGTCCAAGATTCAGAGTTTTTTAGTTTAAACTTCCTTCATCAAAATCTTCCTGTATTTTCACTTTCGTTAACGGATTCCAACATTACCCACAATGCTGTTCGACTACCTGCAGATCGTGGTGAAGTGGGATTTACCACGGAGTACGACCTGGAAGTTTCCTACTTCCAAGTAGAATAGATCAATTTGAACGGCTCTCCTACTCGTAATTCCGATGTTGTTGTAAAGTTTCACGAGAGCCCCGACTTCTCCGACTTGCGATCCCGTGATGTCACTTCAACATGGCGGTGCTCATAATGAAAAGTAAGAACAACAAATAACAGCATGATGTAAGGTTTTTAAGCAGCCTTTTGAGTTTCTGTTTCTCTTTGAAATCACTAAATACTGGGTGATACTTTGATAACTGAAATGTTAATTCTCTTTCTGCAAGATTCTTTTTTATTCTGTAAAAAAAATGATTCTGCACTTTCATGTAGGAGGTTCTGAGTTGGAAAATTCCGAGTTCCCATGCAGCATTGTTGTGAATGTAGCATCTTGTGAATGTATCATCAGTTCATCTTCACCTAAAGACAGCGATGCAGAGGCACTTTAATGATTTAGTCTATCCAGCCCTCTCACCTATACATCTGTAGACTCTGCTCAAACATTTCAGCTTCCATATCGTTAACTTTAATGCTAATACCGCCATCAACATCATCACGGTCATCATCTTGTAGATCACTAACTAGCTGAGCTGACTCTCTAGCATAACTCAGTGCAACTGAGTGAGAAAAGAAGCTCTTGGTCTATTGTTTTTAGGAGCGAACAGTGAAACTTGACTGTTATGCATTTAGTTTGAGAGATTTTTTTTCTCCTGTTAAACACCACTGTAACTGCACCGTGATGTCAGCGGAGAAGACAAGCACTAACTCCTCACATGACAAACAAAAAGACAACAACCAATAAATTAGCACCACATTCTCTAATCACAAATACTTCCGTATTAACACATGTAATGTGTTTCAGGTTGAGGTTTTCTTTTAATGAGGCTCATTTACATACATTACAATAATTATATTGCAATGACTACTCTCAGTCCAGTATGGATAATGTCTCTCTTTTGTCCTTCCCACCACACTGCCTCTTCCTCCATGCTCTTTAATGACTGCCAGCCCTTTTGAAAGTGACATTTACTTTGTGGAAGTCTGACTGTTTGTCTGAGAACTCAGCTGGACTCTAGTCCTGAAATATCGCCAGTCTGGCCAAAGTCCTTGATGCCAAACTGGAAACTAGCAGAAGTAAGAGTTTTCTGGTTAATTATACAGTGTAGTGTCCAGGGTTTTAGACATGACATGGCAAAGGGTTTACACTAATAGTGGCACTACCTAATTATATATAAGACAGATATTTTGGAGCAAAAATACATTATTATATTAGCTTCATAGGGATTTACTCAAAATACCTAGAACACTACAATGATTTAGAACAACATGAGCAAGATAACATTCATTAATTGTATGAATTTATTTCAAGATTAGATTTGGGGTGGCAAATGGGGTAACAAGTCTTCTCCCAGGGTTGACAGCTACCACCCTGTGCCACTTGTGGCCACACCCATGTTATTTTATAGTACTCAGATTTATAGCTAGCATAAATGTATGTTTAGCATCCATAACAACATACAACAATTATTCGCAATCCTAAAGCATACTCTGGATTAATCAGGATGAGGGAACGAGTGTTTATAGTTGCTATGACGTAAATGATAACAGGAACCAACTTGTTTCACAGATGTTGCACAACATTAAATGTAACTATAAATGGATAAAAAGTCATGTCATTTTTTTAGCAAATACAAAATTGTAATCATTGGCATATTGCTGTAGTGTAAGAAGAATAAAACACTTCAGGACATGCTGTTATCACTTAATACAGTTCATATTAATATTTTATTCCTCAAAAATACTTTTTACTTCTTAACTATAACAGCCTAGGTCTAGAAGATGTTTTGCTAGTCTGCTTTTCTTGCTTGCATTATTGCATAATTAACCATGAAGGGTACATCATTCGTACCTCTAGTATCTTTTAAGGTCCTTATGCATGGACGTTGTGTACGTATATTTAAATGTATAAAGATACACACTCAATGTACAAAGGATGGAACCCTTATTTCTGAGAGTGTACGCTAGTCTAATATCAAGTGTGGTATTTTGAACACAGCCAAAACATGCTCTCTCTTTCTTTATTATTTCAGTTTTGTGTTACTACAAAATGTTAATGAAAGTGTGTTGGTGAAAAGAAAAAAAAGAGCTTGTGGGGCTTTAACAGGACACACGTAGCCTTTAGAAAAAGAAAAAGAAAAAAAAAGATATAACTGCCTTCCATAAACAAAGAGTTTCTATTTATTTCCCCTAATTAGCTACATGAATACATAAAAACAAAGGAGAGCTTGTAGTGTTGAAAATCTGCTCTGGCACTATAATGGATAATTAATTCTACCTAACACGAAAGTGTGAAAGAGAGTCGAGAGCAACTGGTAGTGAGAATGTGATGCAAAAAAAAAAAAAATCATTCTTTTTTTTCTTTTTTTAAACCTGTTTTACTTTCATCTAAAAATATCAAACTTCATGTATATACTTAGAAGAAGAAGAAATAACCAAATTTAATTAATGTGACAGTCTGTACTCAGGTTGTAGTTCTGAGCGTGTGGATCAGATTAGTGGAAACCGATTACACACTTATTACTGCTCACACACAACAGTAAATTAACTTTTACAACTCTTTTATTAATGTTTAGAGTGTGTATAAGTCACTTGGTCATATGAATTTACTGTAACTCACTGAGCACCTACATTTCACATGCAATCAACTTTTTCAGATGTGATTATGTGAGCAGTATGTAATCATGTGAAAAATGTGTGAAGGTGCATTTCAAAATGTTATGCCCTAAGACTGTGTGTGTATTCAATTAAACACGTGAAAATGAATTAATCATGTGAGAAATCATATGTGAATATAAATAAACTGCATAAAAAATCATGCGAGTATAAATGAATCATACAGAGGAAGCATATGTAAATATAAATGTATGGAAAATCATATGGAAAAAATCACATAACTAAAAGAATCATACAGAAAAAAAATCTAATGTGTAAAATGTATATATTGGGTAAAACAAGTTTTGTAAATTAACCTGTTAGCTAGCTAGTTAATTTTTTGGGGGGAAAAAGCTTATTAAATTAGATAGCTAGTTAGGTTTTGTAAATAAGCTTGTGAAATTAGCTAGCTAATTAGGCTTTGTAAATTAGTTTGTGAAATTAGCTAGCTAGTTAGGTTTTGTAAATAAGCTTGTTAAATTAGCTAGCTAGTTAAGTTTTTTAAATTAGTTTCTTAAATTAATAGCTACCTAGTTACGTTTTGTATATAAGTTTGTTAAACTAGCTAGCTAGTTAAGTTTTGTGAATGAGGTTGTTAAATTAGCTAGCTAGTTTTGATTTGTTCGTTGCTAATATGCTAATGTGTAATTAAACATTATAACCAGCAAGCCATGTCCATGCTTGTCTGAGTTGTGGTCAGCTAATTTCACCGGTTATTATTCTTCTTATTATTATTATTATTTACTCTTGAACGCTTGAGTATGTTTAAATGTATATACTCTTTCACTCAAGCAGATTTAAAAAAAATAAATAAATTAGCTACGTAGCGTATTTCTACTTGTAATTGGGTATGATTTTGACACAGTACACATCCAAACTTGTACTTAAGTAGCTACAGCTTCTCAGTACTTTTTTCAGAACTGGCAATAAAGTAGAAAAAAAAACAGCCCAAAATGCATGTTTTAAGAAGACCTATAAATGCGTGCTACAGTAAGACAGTATGAGAAGACAGGACAAATGTTTGCATCTTTAAATCTGCATTAATTCAAAGGTTCTTTTCTGGATTTTTCTCTTTCCAAACTTTCCTATTCAGTAAGTGCAACGAGCGCTCGTGCAGTAGGAGATTGACGCACAGCTCACGAGCGCTCTGTTCTTACCGAAAGAGAGCTCAGCTCGCGTGCTGTGCGGTGAGGCGGCGAGTCGCGAGCGCACGCCAGACGGGACGCATTAACCCAGCAGCAGCAGCAGCCCGGAATAGATCATGCACCTGACAGTGATTCGGTCAGAGTGACTTAATTAATGTGCATCAGACATACCTGCAGAGTTCATCTGATACACCTGATAGACGCTGATGAGGAGGATCACGTGTTACGCAGTTGGCTTTGGAACTGACCTTTTTGTGCGTCTCCAGGAAGACGAGGTTTGACCAGTGATAGAACTAAAATATGCGCATGCATGCCAAAATCTCACTCCCGGACATTAGGCATGCATTCAATATAGAGCGATACAGGTAAAGAGAGAGACTGCACTGCACGCGAGCTAGAACTCCAATGAGAAACACAATAATTGCCGTTTTCTTTATGAAAAAAAATGTGATTAGACTACGCCTCCGGTTCGACAAGACAGACACGAGTTATCGCAGAAAATAAAAAGGCGACAGGCTCTGTAATGACTTCTATATCCTGGTGCACAGGTTCAATATTTGGGAAAAAAAATAGACGAGAAAGCTAAGCACGTGCTTAGGTTGCATTAATAATGCGCAATAATGACTGTGCATAGAATGATATAGTAATGCATAGCTGAATCACAAAATAAGTTATACTGCATTGCAAAAACCTTTTCAGAGTTTTTAAAACAGTATCTTTGTGTTGAAAAAAAAGTGCACCTGCTTAGGCTGCCTTATGCAAATGTCAACAACAATATTTTTTTTCAGCCATAGTCAAAACAATACAGTTGACAAACAAATTGTAATGTTATATTGCATTACTAAAAGATTCAGACTTCTTTAATTAGAAAGTAGTTTCAAAGCCTTTCCATTATAACACAATAATAAAATGTTAGAGAATAACAGAGAGAGAGAGAGCACGTGGCTTACAGACAAGAAGTTCTGGCCAAAAATAACTACTTCCTGTCCACGCTCACCTGTCCGTTCTTGCACAGGTCAGCCCACATGCTTGTGCCGTCGCCTCCACGCATCAGCACGTGGTAGATGAAGAAGTAGGTGCCAGGCACGCTGCAGATGAACTTTCCTGATGCGCCGTCATAGTTGTTGCCCAGGTTGGTGACGACATCATCGAATTTGAGGATCTCGTAGCCCTCGTGTGGGTTCTTGAGTCCGGCATAGAAAGCAACGCGTGGCTGTGTGCTGTATGTCACCGTGCTGATAGCTCCGTTAATGCCGTTCGTGCCGCGGTCCCCTCTTTCCCCTCGGTCCCCCGGGGGCCCCATTGGACCCGGGGGGCCTGGCTCCCCGGGTGGCCCCGGAGGTCCGGGTTTGCCCGGCCGTCCCGGCTTCCCCTGTGGCCCCTGGACGAGCGTGGAGGGTGGCGGCGGTGCCTCAGAGCCTGCGCCCGCTGGACCTGTCACAGCACTTTTGCTGCTCAGGTAAGGGTCACACACCATGTGGCAGGCGCCCAGCATCTCATACTGGCCGGCGTCGGTGCTTACAGAGCTCACCAGCACCGGGATGAGCACCACAAGCACCAGGAGCAGCATAACACCTACAGCCGCCGCTGCCAGGCTCTTCCTGCCCAGACCGAGGCGCGGGAGCGGCTGGGTGGCCAGGGTCGCTCTGGCCGGGGCCGAAATGGTGCCTGATGTAGAGAGCCTAAAGCCAAGAGGAGCGTGTGTAAGCGTGTGTGTGTGTGTGTGTGTGTGTGTGTGTGTGTGTGTGTGTGTGTGTATGAAGGACTGAAAGGACAGCAGGACACAGCTAGTATCCTGAAAAGTGCCTTGAAGTGTGTGTGAAGGAGAAGAAGACCCACATACACACACGTGCCGTCACTTTCCTGCGTCTGTGCGTGGATGGCTTAGCTGCCAGCGCTGGACTGAAGTCTCAGACACCTCCTACATCCCCTCACACACAACTCCTCCCCTAAAAAAAGTCAATCCCAGGGTTTAGTCGAGAGAGTTGCAGTCTGTGACGCAGGGTGGAGAGCGAGAGGACAAAGTGAGCGAGTGTGAGTGAGAGAAGAGCGGCAGATGCAGAGGAGGGGATGAGAAACCTGGGCTGTTTGCAGAGGCAGAATCACAGATCGAGAGTTTTATACTGACCCTCCCCTCCCTCTTTCCCTCCATCTGTCCCTCCCTCCCTCTGTCCCTCCTCTCCGCTCAGACTCAGTCACATCCCCACAGCCAGAGAGCGGAGGAGAGGAGGACATGAGGGAGGGAAGGAACAAAGTCAGCTGAGAAGAGGAGAACTGAGGAGAGGAGAGAACCAGAGATGTGTCGGTGTAGGAGCAAATAAAAAAGATGTATAAAAAGGGAAAATATAAAAAGGCAAAGCCAGAGGTAATGAGATAAGGAAGAAAATTGTGATAAAAATAGAGAACAAAGTAAATGTGACAGATTGAAACAATTGTTAATAAAAAAGTGCTTTGTGTTAAAGGTGGGTTCTGTGATTTTTTTTTAAAAGTCAGATCCCTTTTTGTAATATTTGGTGATGTTCTCCTAAAAGTCTGGCAGACCTCAATAAAATTTCATATCTAAAAAAAAATGATGGACCACGACAACCAACCAATGTGTGCAACGAGGCATCTCTACTTCGCAGCTGCCTGTGAAATAATGTTCCTCCTCTTGGACTAGTCTAGGACTTGGGGGTGTGGCTTTTGAGCACTTGTATTTGTTTAGATTTTGAGTTTCAAAACAGCTAGCTGCAGCTAACTTCCTGACAAAAACTTTAAACAACAATCTCGGTTATAGAAGTGAATTCTATTAAGAGAGTACTGTATAAATGTCCAATTTGCGTCTATTGGTTACGTCTGCAATTCCTATTAAACTTGATTTTAAATGATTCCAAAGTAAGGACATTTATTGATATATACACCGATCAGCCATAACATTATGACCACTGACAGGTGAAGTGAATAATATTGATTATCTCATTACAATAGCACCTGTCAAGGGTTGAGATATATTAGGCAGCAAGTGACTAGTCGGTTCTCGAAGTTGATGTGTTGGAAACAGGAAAAATGGGCAAGCGTAAGGATTAGAGAGACTTTAACAACGGCCAAATTGTGATGGCTAGATGACTGGGTCAGAGCATCTTTAAAACGGCAGGCCTTGTGGGGTGTTCCCGGTATGCAGTGGTTAGTACCTACCAAAAGTGGTCCAAGGAAGGACAACCGGTGAACTAGCGACAGGGTCATGGGCGCCCAAGGCTCACTGATGCGCGTGGGGAGTGAAGGCTAGTCCGTCTGGTCTGAT
>CM040466.1:4221131-4235832 GCA_022758105.1 Pangasianodon gigas
CACACAATGCATTGCAGTTTGCTGCGTATGGGGCTGTGTAGCCACAGACCTGTCAGAGTGCCCATGCTGACCTCTGTCCACTGCCAAAAGTGCCTACAATGGACAGGTGAGCATCAGAACTGGACCACGGAGCAATGGAAGAAGGTGGCCTGGCCTGATGAATCGCATTTTCTTTTACATCATGTGGAAGGCCGGGTGCGTGTGCATTGTTTACCTGGGGAAGAGATGGCACCAGCATGCACTATGGGAAGAACGCAAGCTGGCGGAGGAAATGTGATGCTCTGGGCAATGTTCTGCTGGGAAACCTTGGGTCCTGGCATTCATGTGGATGCTATTTTGACACATACCACCTACCTAAACATTGTTGCAGACCAGGTACACTCCTTCATGGCAATGGTATTCCCTAACGGAAGTGACCTCTTTTGGCGGGATAATGTGCCCTGCCACACTGTAAAAATTGTTCAGGAATGGTTCGAGGAACATGACAGTTAAAGGTGTTGGCTTGGCCTCCAAATTCCCCAGATCTCAATCCAATCGAACATCTGTGGGGTGTGATGGCCATCAAGTCCGATCCATGAAGGCCCCACCTCGCAACTTAAAGGATCTGCTGTTAATGTCTTTGTGCCAGATACCACAGCACACCTTCAGGGATCTAGTGGAGTCCATGCCTCGATGGGTCAGGGCTGTTTTGGCAGCAAAAGGGGGACCAACACAATATTAGGCAGGTGGTCATAATGTTATGGCTGATCGGTGTATTCATTTAGCAGTTTATTAGTTTTTTATCTAAAGCAACATACAAGTGAGGAAGAGCAGAGGTGTTCAATGGGACTGGGATCCTATGGGACACAAAAAAAAGTCCTGTGATTGGTGGGTTTTTACTCTCATGCAATTTAGATACAAAGCTCGGGGGAAAAAGAAAGGGCCTGTTAATTAATATGGGAGCATATTGGTATTGGCGCTTACTGCTTAATCCTTGTAAGGGTGAGGGTGGTTTAAATTACTAGTTTGTTAATAAACTATATGGTGTGGTGGAAATTCACCTGAAAAATGAGAAATCAGTACCAACATTTGAATGTGCTCAAGTAAATATTTCATTCAATCAGCAATTGCTCATGAGCCCAGGTAGCCTCTCTTACCCTACCAACTCAACCTTACCTCTGAGTTCTACAAGGGTTGAGAGAGAAGATTGGAGTATATATGGTTACATTCATGAATTTTGTTATTATTCTTATTCATTTAGTAAAAGACAAAGAAATCAACATCCTATTAGATGACAGAGTACACTGATTATCATCGTACTTTAACATAATGCCACCTCCTATCTTCCTCACCATCATCTTCTTCCCATCACGTATCCCTGTCTTATCTCATCTTTTTCAGTTATCTTTTTCAGTTATCTTTTTCAGTTATCTTTTTCAGTTATCTTTTGCTTTGTCTGTCTGGGCCGATTCTCCAAACAGGGAAGTAACCCTCTGAACAGTCTGTACTTTCTCCCAAAAATATACAACTCCTTGAGATCATAAATTTAATTTCTCCATTTTCTTAAAATAATTTGTTCTTTCTCAGATTTGAACTGCTATGTTCACAGGTAGTATGTTAATAAATCCTGATTTTCTCCATAATGGCCAACAATTTGTGGACACCTGACCATTACACCCATATGTGGTTCTTCCCCAAAGTTGCCACAAAGTTGGAAGCACACAATTGTATAGAATGTCTTTGTAGGCTGTAGCATTACAATTTCCCTTCACCCTGTTCCAGCATGACAATGCCCCTGTGCACAAAGCGAGCTCCATGAAGACATGGTGTGTTAAGGTTGGAGTGGAAGAACTCGAGTGTCCTGCACAGAGCCCTGACCTCAACCCCACTGAACACCTTTGGGATGAACTGGAACACCGACTGCACCCCAGACCTCCTCACCAACATCAGTACCTGATCTCACTAATGCTCTTGTGGCTGAATGATCACAAATCCCCACAGCCACGCTCCAAAATCTAGTGGAAAGCCTTCCCAGAAGAGTGGAGGATATTACAACAGGAAAGTGGGACTAAATCTGGAATGGGATGTTCAAAAAGAATATATGAATGTGATGGTCAGATGTCCACAAACATTTGACCATGTAGAGTATTTATACCATGTGTATATTCTAATGAATAGAATGTTCTAGAACATCTTGTACATATATCACACACTCACCTGCAAAGACACACACATATAAGGGCGCATTTGACTGTCTCGATCCACCACAGCATGTCTTCTTTTGGGGTTTCTAACATATATACTGTACAAATGGAATCCCATAATATTTCAAATGTTTATAGAAGAGTTCTTTCATTTAAAAAAGCCTGATTTTTTTACGGTTTTGTGACAGATGGAGAAGTGGGAGAACATTGTTCGTCTTTGTGATCTCTTGTGTTGGACCCAGACAGTGCCCTGAGCCTCTCAGTATTTGACATGTGACTTTGCATGTGCATGCAGAAATAGCAGCAACATGAGCAGCATTGTTCTCATAGTCATCTGCACACTTTATGTACATCTGCATGATTTAAAGCAACATCCATGAGACGGCACGTCAGAGCCAAAACATCCCTGTCCATCTGGTTTCCCAGTCCAACTCCAAAAACTTTAGCGATTTCACGCACAGTGATATTAAACACACTGACAAGCTCTGTTTCTCTTTAAACCTTTCCGCCGTCATCGTGACTGTTGTCATGAGCATCTTACTGTATATCAACAATTTAGACCTTACATTCAAAAATATTTACTAATCTAGAAGATTAGTAATCCAGAAAACTGGAATAATCCAGAAGACTGGAATGCAAGACAGTTTTGAAGGTAGGTTTAAAATTCCAACACTAACTGTAACGTGCAAACAGGTTATTGTTATTAATCAATAATTGTCTAAAATAGTAAATAAGTATGCAGTTTGAGACACAAGGCTAGTTTGTGTAGACACATGGTGCTGCCCGTCTATTTACATTTGTATTGCGCCACATGGATGCGTAGTGTTAATTTCCGAGGAGGTGCACAAGCAATGGTCTAAATGACCACAGGATATGTGCGGCGGCCATCTTGTGTACACCTACTAATACACGAGTATTAAAATGTATTAATATGTGAAAAATAAAAAATATATTGTGAAGACACACTTGTATTCTTTCTCAAAACTTTTGAATTATTAAATGTATTTCTTCCAAGCATGTATGTAGCATGTGTGTGTGTGTGTGTGTGTGTGTGTGTGTGTGTGTGTGTGTATGAGGGCCTTTGACTTGTCATCTCTACCATTACTGTAGTTTAATTTCTTTCGTCTTTTCTGTCCTCCAGCTGCCAATATATTTCTCCGGCTCTGAAATGGTTTCTTGCCATCCTGCCTTGTTTTTTTTTTCTTTCTCTTTTTTCTTTTTGAGCTGTCTGTCCATCGATCGCGTGTTTTGATTGCATTAAGGGTCCCGTGTGAAAACAAAATCCATCTGTGATGACCGTGCAGGACAGCTGACATTTTTACACTTGCGGCTGATCGATGAGGAGGTTGCTGGCGAAAAATAGTACAGTACTGTCTGAGAAAGCAGACGGAGTTTTTGAAGAGAGAAAAGCTGTTAGACCGGGTCAGGAAATAAGAACTACAGGAAGATTGGTTTGAGATTTGACTGTGTGATGAGACAGACCTTAATGTCTATGGAAGTGTTATATCGTAAAATTAGAAGCAAGGATTGCACCCTACACTTATATTTCTTTACGTCTCAGCGCTTCTAAACTCTCGATTGGTCAGAAGGTGTTGATTAATTTTCTATAACAGCAGCCCTGACTGTAGTGAGAGTAAATCATCGTTTGTATAGTAATAGCTTGTTCACATAGACCTGTACAGCAGACACGCCACATACAGGAAGAAGAATAAACAAATTCAAAATGTGTTTTTAAGTGTATAATTATTGTTATGGTGACACTTTTTGTTAAAAAGGAGATGTTTATTTAAGTTTTCCTCCATGGGAAATTGTTGTGTTTTGCAGTTTCTTGTGCTCCTTTTTAATAATTTGCTGCTTTTTTTTGTCTTATTAACTTCTCAAGAGAGAAGAGTGAGAGGCTGGTGAGGGAACGCAATTTTATAGCTGCGATAACTTGAGAGAAAACAGGATCTAACTGGTTTCATAGATGTTCCATGTTATTAAATTTACCTTAATGGATATAAAGTATGCCATGTCATTCTTTAATAAATAAAAAATTGTAATCATTGGTAAATTGTTGTGGTATAAAACGAATAAAACACTATTGGACATGCTGTGATTGGAAAATATTCAACTTCCG
This sequence comes from Pangasianodon gigas, assembly GCA_022758105.1. Taxonomy (NCBI): domain Eukaryota; kingdom Metazoa; phylum Chordata; class Actinopteri; order Siluriformes; family Pangasiidae; genus Pangasianodon; species Pangasianodon gigas. The sequence continues at coordinate 4,225,434 of CM040466.1, forward strand.
GGTGGTAACAGTATCTCCGCTGTTCGCATCAGGCCACATCACACCACCCCATCATTGCTTATTTTCCTGAAACGGCACACCATGTGTGTTTTATTCATTTCATAATATATTCGTATTTGGGCAGGAAGTGAAACGGACATTAAAAAAAAAATTTTTTTTGAATTATGGCTGTGTTAGTCATGAACAGAAGAAATGACAGAGACGGAGTGTGTAGGAACGATGGAGAAAGAATGTATTAAAAGAGAGATGATGTAAGGGTCAGGTGGTGAGCGCAAACTGTGCAGAGGGGACGAGAGAGGACGGTGATAATGAATCAGTGAAAGGTGGAGATCAGCAGGGAGCTGTGGGTGGGTGGGGAGAGATGGAGAGAGAGAGAGAGAGAGAGAAACACAGTAGAAGAGGGACAATTAATTACATTTCTTAACTCCATGTGCCCCAGTCCTAGAGGTAATATTTATCCATGTCACATTTTTATTAGCTTTGATTGGCTAAATAAAGAGGGACTGAGGGCCACATGGTGACCTTTAGTGACTGCAAACAATCACACAGCTCAATTTCAAGCAGTGATGAGAAGAAGGCCCTCTGTTCTACCCCCCTCCTCTCTCTATCCATCTCTCTCTCACTCTAAGTGGTCTGCTGGTCATCAGAAATACAGCTGAAACGAGACGAGTGTCCATGATGAGTCACTGTTCTCCTCCTGTTAATAGGTTAAGCCAGTCCAGTTCATGATAGCTGTAATGACATGACCATGGAGTTTCACAATATTCACCAGAATTCATGTAGTTGAATCCCACAGCTCTGTTGAATTCTTGATTCTCATTGGTCAAAAAGGTGTTGACTAATCTTCTATAACAGCAGTATTTCCAGTCAATCACATCATAGGTTTATATTAATGTGCCCGTTCTAATATATAATTGTTTCTATGGTAACAGCTTTCAGACAATTGGAAGTCTTCAGAACAGACAAGTTTACACAAGCTGATTTTTTTCTCTCTTTTAAGTTTTAAAGAAAAAGGATAAGAGAGTTTGGCAAGAGAATGACTCAAAGCTGATTTAACGTAAGTGAGAACAGCAATACAACTTGTTTTGTGGATGTTCCATAACATTCAGTGGAAGGAAATGGATAAAAAGTACGACATTTCATTCTTTAATTAATAAAAATTGTTAGTGTTGGAAAACTCCTGTGGTATAAGAGGAATAAAATCAACTTCAGGGTTGTAACAGTAGCTCTGCTTCACATCGGGCTGCACCACACCACACCACACCACACCACCCCATCGTTCATTATTATTTTCCTGTAACAGCACGTCTCCACCCCTCTGACTGTTACAAAGCACTGACACCGGACACTCCTTCCATAAATGTTAAATAAACGTCTCCTCAATTGCATAAGAACGAGTGCATTAACACAAACCTATTATTTGAATTGCAGTCAGAGCTGCTGTTAGAGAAAATTAATCAGCACTTTCCGACCAATCAGAATTGAGAATTTAACAGCGCCGTGGTATATAAGACTGTTGTCATAAGAGGGAGGTGAAGACGGATGCAAATGCAGTTAGAGGTTTTATTTATGAGACTGGCAAGCAAATCCAGAACAGTGTTCAAGAAACACAGTCCAAAAAACAAGCAACAGGTCAAGTGATCAGCGAACATCAATACCAGGGCAAAATCCAAAGCCACCAAACAAGGAACAGAGCAAAGTCAAAAAACAGAATAGCAGTACACGGAAATCAAGGCTTAGCAAGTTCAGGTAAAGATACACTGGGCATTACTTCGCGACGTGGATGTGAAAATGGAGTCCTTATATATTATGTAGTAGTGTGTTCAGGTGTGTGTAAAGAAAGCTGGCGACTGTGAACGTAACAAAGTCCATGGGTGTTGGGAAGTGTAGTCCATGGCAGCCATGTTTGTACAGTATGAGGTGGTGTGTTCAGTTTCTTGCCGATTCCGGCATTGACCTTAAAACTGTAAGAAAACTCCAAAATAGTCATTTTACAGGAGAATTACTATAACATTTTCGGTTATAAGGTTTGCTTTTAAAAAGACTGTTGGAATTTGTTTGTGAATCGATTAATTAACAAAATCAATTTTCCACTGAGATACACTATTTTTATATCATGTGGAGTTACAAAGTCTCAACTCAAGAAATCAGAAGTTTTCATTTCAAAATTGGTCTGAGTGTTTCTAATAGAAATAAATAAGCAGAGTTCACTTTTTACAGAAAAAAATCTTAATAACACCAAATGATGCACATCTGTTAATTTAATCGTCATGAATTCCAATTCAGTTCCTTGTGAACCTTGATGGTACATTATGCAGAAGTTTGCTGAAGACTTTATCCATTTTTGCACCATTTTCCATTAACTTTTAACACTATTTAAAAGAAGGATGACCTGTTGAGATTAAAGCATCACAGCGTCCTGAGTACAAACCCATGGTGGCGTGGGATCGCAGGACAGATGCATTAGTCTGTGGCTCAATCTGACCCGAGGACAACGCTGTTGTTTGGTCTGAGTGCTGGTGCTAGAGATGGGCTCCAAGCTTTCAGAGTTTGAACTTTGACCTGTAGCTACCAGGTTCTCCTATAGCTGAGGAGCTCCTGATGTCTGCTGTAGCTGAATGACGGCTGTTTGGCTCGAAGCCTCAGTCTCACCCTCATGTTTGTCATGGCAACAAAACCAGAGGTGAAAAGACTCCAAGGAGAGGAAAGAAAAATGGAGTGGAGGATTTTCTTTTTTCAGAGCTCATGCAGCCAAATCGCTAATAAAATAACAGCGAAACAGAGAGAGAGAGAGAGAAAAAGAGAGATGTGGAGACAAAGCTAAAGGGAGGACTCAATGAAATGTAAGCCTTTTTGAAAAATGAAATAAGTAATTTATAGATGAGACAAGGAAAGGCACTTTTACAGTAACAAAAGCTTTACTTAGTGTCATTTATGAAGGACACGATCCCATACATTTATTCATTTCATAAAGGCTTTTATCCGAAACGAATAATCCAAGCACAGAGCTGAGTGGTCGAGGGTCAGAGGACATGCTCAAGAACTCTACAGTGGCTCTCTGGCAGAACAGGGATTTGAACTGAACGGTTTCAGTCTCTAGCACACAACATTTAGATGCCTCTCAAAAATATGTATTTTAAAAATTTTTAGCATCCACATTACAAGTTTCTGTAAATTAGCTGTTACTGATAATAACAGTATTAATATTAATATAATATTAATATAAACCTGTGATTTGTCTCCTTTCAAAGCTGCTGTTGTAGAAAACTAATCAACACCTTCTGATCAGTACTCTCTCTCTCTCTCTCTCTCTATCTCTCTCTCTCTCTCGATGTCTTCTTAACAATATTGCCAAAAGCATTCCATCTCTGTATCAGTTTTTTTTTCTGTCTTTTGCCTGCTTCGTCATGAGGTTCAATCTCTGATTAGATCCCTCATCTCCTTCCTGGCTTTGGTTTATCAGAGTGCTCCATTCAGATACCTGAAGAGCCAAGAAGGACAGAAACAGAAGAGAGAGTGAGATACACAGAGTGTGTGTATGTATTAAAGTGTATTATAGTGTATTGTTGTTGGCTTATATATGATTTGGACTTAATGGAATGGAATGGAATTTCTTTAATCAGCTGATACATGTTTACTGTCTGATGTTTGCTTCTTTAGTTTTGCACTGGAGCTACGAGGCTAATGTAGCTAACAAGTAATGGAAGTCTGGAAGTCTCAACCAAACTCCTTTCCATAAACACAAGCCTAAATCCTTAAATCTGTGCTTTAATTCCATTGTTAAGCTACATAATGGCATCGATATATTAGTCAAAACTACCATTATTTAAGTTCCCAGTGGAAATATATTATTACTTATATAACTTCCAGCTTCAGACTCCGCCTTCAGACTTTGGGAAGTGGAGCCTATGGAGGGAATGATGAAATTGGGATTAAAAAAAGTGATTCTGGTTTTCTATGATGGCCGCCCACAAAATGTCCCAGCGTACTGTTACACTGTGAAGTTTTGTTCACGTTGTGTCCCAATTCACGTCAGCAAATCTGAGTGACATCACTGATGTCAGTCTTCCAGGACTGGTTAGCTACATTAACCTTGTACCTCTAGAGCAATGCTTAAAAAAAAAAAAAAGCAAACGTCAGACAAAACATACATATCCTGGCTGACGGACTATATTTTGGAGTAGGAAAACTGGGGAAAAGCAGAAACTTGCATACAATGGATTTTTTGTTGAATCAAACTATTTAGAACAAGAACAAACACACCCTTTAGAAGAAGTTAAACCCAGGATCCCTCTGGAAGAACCGTTAAAGTTTAAATGTAGAATCTTAGACTCCAGGGTTCCCAGTGCAATCATTCAAAAAGTTAAGAACTCTTGCCTATCCAAAAAAGGAACAGTTCTTAAGGAACCGTTTTTATAAGAATGTAATTTCCTTCCTCTGATATGTAATCTTTCATTCATTCAATCATTCATTCATTCATCTGCAGCTATATTGGGAACACTGGGTGTAAGGCATGGTTCATCACAGGGCACCATGCACACACACATTTACACTTAAGGGCAATTTAGAGTCACCAGTTAACTTATTGGGATGTTTTTAGGAGGTGGGAGGAAACCAGAGAATCTGGAGGAAACCCACATGGACACACGAGCCAGCAAAACTCCACCCAGACAGTAACCTGAGCTCAAGATCAAACCGGGGACCTTGGCGCTGTGAGGCAGCAACTCCACTACCGTGCCACCTCACAAGTCATTTGGTGGTAGTTTATGGTCTTAGCTAGGTGAGAAATTCATGAATTAAATGTAAAAAAAAAAAAAATCTGTAGGGTGTAATATCACCAGTCTCTAGTATGAATCCATTAATCTTTTCAAGGAACTCTGGAAAAGGGTAATGCAAAAAAGGAAAAGCAAACGCTTGCACTCACTTACTCTCTCTCTCTCTCTCTCTCTCTCTCTCACACACACACACACATTGACTATGTGACATCATCAAAGTGCAGAACATCAGTTGAGCTGTAATTTCATGAAATTGCTCTCATTCTCTAGAATGGATACAGTGATAAGTCTGAAGGAGTCTGGTAAGATTTTCAAGGAGCAATAGAACGAAAATGAAAAAAAAAAGAAGAGAAAATATCAATGATAGGCACAACTTGAGTCAGGATTATACTGTACAATTTTTGGTAGTGAGATGTGATGTGTGATGTGTTTACATTATCAGTGGTCGATTTAAACATTACAAATTTTCAATTAAGTATGTGAGCGCTGCTACGACGCTCAACTAAAAGCTACCGATAGGAGGACGGTATAGGATGACGTGAAACTCATGGGACGGCAACAAATACAACACAGAGTTGATGCGGAAACATAAACGAAATGCTAATGGACAGAAAAATTTATCCTTATTACATCAAGTTCGCTTTGAAAAATGCTTGTATTTATGCGACCCTACATTATCCTACATTTTTTAAATCACAGATCTATCGTTATAGGATCTTTATTGTATAATCTGACATGGAGAACACAAGATTTTGATTTTAAATCATCTCATACAGTGTGAAAAGTAAAACTCTTAAAAGACCACTTTGTAAACCTGGCTTTACCTAACTGTCAGTAAAACAGGAAGCGAAAAAAAAAAAAACCATTTATATTTAAATTCTGACAAATATTTGATATTCTGTAGTCAATGCGGGGTTTGAAAATTTCCACAAGTGCTGATGGTATTAGACAGGATTAGCTAAGAAAACACTAACTAGTTTATTAGTTAGTTAATTAATTACATGTCCCAGTTATGATGTGGTGGCGTCTCGACTTTCTCCACCAAGTTGCTTGTATGTAATTAAACTTTCATCAACCAAGTAGCAGAGTCGTTTCATTTTCTTATGTCCACTATATATTTTTTTTAATCCATCAAGTTATGTCATTTTTGTTGGTTGGCTGGAAGCTCAATTGAATCAGTATTACTGGCTGCTAACAAGTTCACTCTCTGATACCAACTTGAGACAAATTTGAAGGAAAAAAAAGTGAGCTGGACTGTAATTAGTATTTCAGGATTCTGTGAAATGAATGCAAATAAGCAAGTACCTTCATTTGTCCTTCAGAGAATGGAGTGTGTTCAGGTTGGTGTTAAATAACTACCTTCTTTTTCTCATTCAGTCAAATATAATATAATATAATATAATATAATATAATATAATATAAATGTAATTGCAATTAGTCTATGATTGCATAAACTTTCTTGTGTCCAGTAACTACATCTTGTATCGCAGTGTTCAAAAGTTTTAATAAGTGCACAAAAGCGCATGTACATGGAAGTACAGATAACAAACAGATTGCGACCTTCACTATCCTAAAGGTTGTGGGCAGAAAAGTGTACAAAAGATAACAGACGCTCCGGATCCTGACAGTGGGGCATCAGAGGCTGAGGCAACTTACCTCCATGAAGAACATGCAAAACTATCATGTTGCCTGAGCAGAAAGGTGAAAGGGCAGATGAAAGTAAAGCTATAGCAATTACACAGCCTGAAACATGTTTGAGTGACCACAGCTTGGCTTTGAAAGGCTCAGCGTGACTCTACAGCACAATTCCACTTGACACATATGCATGTGTATTTTAAGTGTCGTGTACATAGCCATTACACATAATAGCATAGTACTGATACACTCTTTCACCAATCTCTCCCTATGTTCTCCTGACTTGGTCTTAGCAGGAGAGAAACATTGTGTGCTGTGTTGTTTTGTTGTGCTCAGTCAATGGCTGAACATCAGAGCTATACTAAAGCCACTTTGACATCTTTGCTTCCCTGAAGAAAGGGCAAAATGAAAGGATAAATACTGCATACCCAACATTAAGACCTTTTGATAAATCACTAGGAGACTCAGTTATGTAGATATTTTGAGAGAACCACAATTTCAGAGCCAACTGGAACACCATTACTTGGGCAAATCCAGAGGCCTGGACCTCCACCCACCTTAGACTGAACTCTAAATATTCATCTCTGTTTCTTTTTCCTTCTGAGGTTTGTTTCTCCCTGTTGTTTACCATGTAGAGTGTAAAACCTTTTTAATATTTGCATGGAAATTGCTGTGTTGTCCTGACTCAATAGTTGTATTGTAGAAGTTTTGTATCATCAAATGTTAGTCTGTTGATAAAGACATGATTGACCACGTATTTACAGACAGTCTGTTATGCTGCCTACTTCCATAGTTTGTTCAAAATGGAGTACAGCATCAGGGGGGTGTCATGGTCTCTCATGACACTTCCACCCCACAACACCAGAGGTCTCATTCACCAGAACACCACTTCCAGGTCATCTGAACTCTCAATTACTTCCACCTTTACTCACTGTTTCTATACTCCTGGTTCTCAGTAGCTCATCGAAGTCTTTCCTTCTTTTCCAGTTGCATTTCTGAAATTTTTTATATCTCATGCTAGGTGTTTCTGCTTTCTAATGCTTCAAGATTGTTTACTGATTGACACCTTTTATCTGTTTGGTTTGGACCCTTTTTGCCTGCCTTTAAGGCTAGGACTGTGTCCTAAGTTTATTTCAAAATAAACTCTTGCATCCTACCTCTTTTAGATTGCTTAGTCAGTTCCAGTGAGATGTGTCTGGACTAGTATGTTTTGAAGATTAAGTGATCGTCTTAAAATAAGATTAATAATAATACATATACTATAATTAACTATTCTTGCTATTCCTGTTCCCAGTTACCCACTGAATATTGGATATTTAAATGAGAGATAATACAATTCTTTACAGAAAATTCCCACAAGAACATCTTATAAGAATCAAGCGAGATATCTGAAACTGAACACTCACTGGGAACTGGCCATGAATTTACCACCACCGTGGTTTGTTCTTTAAAACAGATTTTCACTTTTTTTTTTTTTTTTAAAATGACACTTCTAAAAATCCCCAGCATCTAATTTTTCCAAGAATCAACATGTCCTCAGGCTTGTAAATTCCTAACAATTTGCTTGACTCAATTTGTATAAAAAGTTACAAAGTTTAAAATTAGGGTTGGGGACAGGGGTTAACATTTATCCCTTTTGTTATGACTTAATTTGTATTCATCCATATCCAACCACATCAAGCTTGCTTTTTCAAATCCATATTAGTATTTCACAAGATCAGGTTTACCATGACTCACTCCACAAACCACAACCCCCTAACTGGGGACTAATGACCCAGTTGTTAAGATGAGAAGCAGTATAATGACCATCCCTGAAAACAAGACTCCAGATCTGCAATGAAATCTTTTTGTCCCTGTATGTCCATGATCTTTCCCACTCACTCATTCTGATAGCAGTAAAGCTGCAGATGGAATCTACATGAACACTGATGAGTCAGGAGACTCAAGCTGGGAGAAATGGTGCACCATCCATCCAACCATCCATCCATCCACATACTTATTTATCAATCTCTTTTCAAGCTGTGACATATTTATCATTATAAACACTGAATGTACAGGAGGATTGGTACTAACTAATAAACTGGCAACTCAGTTGATCTATCTATCTATCTATCTATCTATCTTATTCAAGCTGAACCAAAAAATCCTCTTTTAGCCAACTTCTATGAGTCCTCTTCTGTCCATCAACATAGTGATCCATTCATCCACCATCACCTCTGTCAAAATAAATACAACAATTTTTCTATCTATTCATCCACATACACTGAGTTGCCAGTTAGCTAGATATGTGATCTATTATCAATAAACTGGCACCTCAGTTGATCTATCTATCCCTTCATCCATCTGCATATTTAGCCAAAATATGGAACCAGTGGGCCATCATAATAAATGTTATATCTTGGTTGGAATCCAAAATGGTATCCATCCATCCATCTCCAATATCCAATATTCCATCCATATATTTACTGTATCTGTCATTAGGGACTTTCATGTGCAATACAAATTTAGGTATATATATTTATAAAATAGGTATACATTTATTTTATTTTCCTCTTTCTTTCTTTCTTTTTGAGAGCAATTGTAACATGGCAAAGCAATTTCCCCCTGGGATTAATAAAGTTCTTTGAATCTTGAATCTTGAATTACTCTGTCACTATCAATTCAAAAATGTATTTGTCTGTTCAGCAGGTATAAGATCTAGTAACCAAAATTGTGGTTTTACTTAACTTAGTCTATCTGTCTGTAAATCCATCCATTCATTCGTAAATCAATCCATACATCCACCCAGCCATCCCTCCATCCATCTACATGCTGACACACTGAAGTCTATTTACCTAACTACTGACTTGCCACATGGATTGGTACTACCAATAACCTGGCAACTCAACTGATCTGTCACTTACTTGTCCATCCATCCATCCATCCATCCACAAATGTATTTATGTATTTTATTCAAGTTGAAACTAAATAATCTGGTTTTGTTTACACTCCCCCACATCTATCTATCTATCTATTAATCCAACAATTAATTTATCTATACATCCACATACACTGATTAATCTAGTAAACAATAAACTGGGAACTCAGTTGATCCATCCATCCATCAATCCATCTCTACTCAGGCTGAGATAGTATGAAACCAGTGCGCCATCCATCATAGTCAAAATTGGATAAAGACAGTAATCAAAAAATCTGCAACTCAGTATTCCTATCTTTCTTTTCATTCATCCATATGTCAGGCCATATGCTCATCCCTTCTCCTGCATACAGACGGGTGATAAAATTAAAGGGAAAAAAGCATCATAAAGTGTGTTAGTAAGGTGTTTGGCCACAACAAGCAGCCAGAATACCTTCAACACACTTTGGCAGAGATTCTACAAGTCTCTGGAACGCTACTGGAGCAATGAACACTGTTCTTACAAAAAAATATATCCCTCACTTGGTCGTTTTGATGATGGTGGTAGAGAAGGCTATCTACCACATCACTTTAAAATCTCCTATAGGTGTTCAGTGGGATAAATAAATGCCCCCCATTTATTTATCCATGTCTGTTCTATCACTCAGAGTATTTTCTTTTTAAATATCTGAGGCTAAATGTAGCAAGCAGGCCAATAGTAATCAGATTTTACACTTTTTCATCCACATGATTACCACCACTGGGTTTGTTCCTGTAACTCTGATTTCACATTATTACATACTGTGTTCTTTTACTTGCTTCACAGTTTCACAGATTTGACCATTATCTGATGAAAGGGAAAGATAATTGGGCCATATTGGCCATACTGCGTGCTCTCGCAGCCCCTTCCCTTCCTCCTGTGGACCAGATGTTTCCCACCTCACACCTCTCTATTTCAGCAAATCTCTCACATCCAGCATGTTTTCAGATCACTCACAGGATGCTGCTGTGTCACGCACAGACTTCCAGCATGGTCTACAATTAATAGTCACATAGATATTTTTCATTGTTCTGTGGTTTCCCACAGACAATA
>CM040466.1:4240101-4305013 GCA_022758105.1 Pangasianodon gigas
ACATGTAAAAATGAGTCAGGAATGCCTCAGGTGTTGGCCTTTAGTGTGATTCAATAATTGACTCTAAACCCTGAAATGTATCACCCAGTGTAGAGAGCTCGATGACAAGAGAGATGAGAGAAGATGAGTTTTTCTAAAATCTTTTTCTTAACATTATATATTCATGATATGTAGAAAATATATATAAGATAAAAGATATATAAGGGGTTCCACGGCTGTTCATTTTTATTGTGATATCAAAGTGAATCACTTGAGTGAATCATGGTGAAAAGTGAATCATCTTCCATTAAAGCAAAAGAGAAACAGAGAGAAAAAAAAAACAGGCTTGTAGAAATGGCTTCAGAAATGTTCAGAGCCAGTTATTGGTGTATAGAATAGAATATAGATTACAGAATTGGTAAATATCAATAGAAGGAATAATAATACGTTTAAAAACAAACAATAGTCTTAGTTTACGGCCCTTCGAAGGTTAAAAAAAATACTAATGTGAACCATGTAGAATATGAGTTTGACACGCAGATCATAAATTAACGTCGCACAGTTGATCAGTTGATTGACTTACTATAAATGCAAAATATCATGTAATATACAGCTAGCTTGTAATACTTTCATTGGCTATTTTAATCATACAAGTCCTTGTGTATGTTGTTACTATAGAAACAATAACATTTTACAAGGACCACAAGCAGAACTCTGGTCAGAGCTTATGTTATAGAAAATTAATCAACACCAATCAGAATCGAGAATCCAACAGCGCTGTGCTATAAACTGCATTTCCAAATGCACAATAAAAGATGTGTGCAAAATATTTATAACTTCCCCAGCCGGGCCTTGCTCGCCCGTCACTGCTCCAACCAATGAAGAAAGAGGGAAAAAAGATGCTACGCTCAGAAAATCTCTCGGTGGGTTTAGCCCAGTTTAACCTTACAACAATCCAATAGTGTTTGATGCTAAACCCAAGAGCATAACAAGAAGCTCAAAGCTCACAACACTTCTACTCCAGAGCTATCAGACTCTCCTTTGTATCTCAACATAAAAATGCAAGCTGATTTGAAGATAGTAGCTGCAGATTTTGAACATTTTGTTGCAACTCTTTTATCCTCATCAAAGCTGGTACTGCTCTGCCCGCTTCAGTGGTTTCCCAATTCTCACACTTTATGAAGGTGAGGCAGCCTGGGAATCCCTTCTCATGGTGAAACTTTGATATTTCCTACTATATGAATGTAGAATGCACTGAAATATGTTACTCTTCTGCATGTATCTCAAATCGAAGTAAAGTTTTAGCACCCCAAAATGTAAAAAAGAGAGAAATTTACATTTCAAGATTTCTTTCCAAATGTAGCACAGGAGCATGACAGACCTTTCTGACAGCCTGTATCTGATTACAAACTGAATAGATTAGCATTATATCCATTTCACTACGGCAGGGTTTTAGACATCCTTAGGCAGAGTGACTGTTTCTACACAATATGTTATTTTGGTGAAATATATTTCTGTTTTCTTATTACTTTAAAATGGCCAACGCTTCACATAATCTAAGACTAATAATAAACAGTTTAAAAATGTGTTATTTAACAAAGAAGCATGTATAATCATCGATATGGTGACGTTTCCTGTAAGGAAACTTTTATTTAACATACAGTATATGGAAGGAGTCTCCAGTGTCAGCTCTTTGTAATATTTGGAGCACTTTGCGCTTTCCAATTTTTCTGTAACATGACAAGCGAGGCTGAGGGAGGCTTGTGAAGGAACGACTGTTTATAACTGCTGTAACGTAAGTGATAACAGGACACTGTTACACTAGATGTTCCATAATATTAAATGCAATTATAGATGGATAAAAAGTATGAACATGATGTTCTTTAAATAATAAAACAAGGCAAATTGCTTTCGTGTAAGAGGAATAAAACACTTCATTACACCACCTAGTCCTTGATTGTTTTTTTTCCTATAATAGTATGTCTAAAAGTGATTTATTCATTACAAAAAAAATCTCAGTAAAGAGAATTTCATTTCATCCTTGCTGCATCTGACATAAAAATATTCTTTATGAGAAAGTAACGTATATTTTATATTGCTAAGGAGGATACAAAGAGCACCAATTTTGTTTATTTTGTTTGTATGGAGTATCTTTCTTAAGCAGATAACAAATACACAACTGGCACCTGATGAACAATGGAAACGGCACAGTACAGTTTTTTGCTAGCAGTTTGCAGCGTTGACAAATTTCCCTTAAAAGCCCCGTTCAGGTGGACTTAAACTGACTGATGTGGCTATAATGCTGTATCGATCTTCTGCATGTACTTGAAAATAAACGAAGATCTCAAAACTCCAGACTGATCTGCCTAAAAATCACAGGAATGTTAAAAGGATTGGGTTTGTAATGTTATTTGTATAATACTGCTTCTAATTATGCAACATTTGTCTCGTGAGGGAAACAGCGGCCTGATCATGAGGCAGAATATTAGCTGTGTGTTTGTCTGCGGCCCTCGGGGTAACAGCAGGGGAGGCCAGCAAAGAGTTAGAAAAGTCAGACGTGATTACTCTCACAGGTGAAATTCTCTTTTCCCATTTTGCTTTCTATTCATGTATCAACTCGCACCCCTCAATGCAAAAGGTAGCAGAATGAAAAAAGTAATGGATAATACAGAAAATAGGATAAATACAGTGGGTAGGTTGAACAGGCACCTTCCCCGGTTGCTAGCTGGTAGCCATATTTATTATTTTATATTTCATTTATTACATGTTAAATGAAATTCAAATTAAATCAATACTGTAATGTGTGGGCTGATGATGTGCAAGTGCATAAACATAAAAGTGTGTTCATTATTAAAGGCAAACCAATCATCATTGTCATAAACATTAGCGGGGGGCAATAAACACAAAGCCAACTTCACAACAGGACAAAAATCAAAAACCAGATAAACACAGGAGCAGAAACGAGGCTCAGCAACATACAAGCAAATTACGAGACTTCACAACAAGATAAAGGAACAGGAGAGTATAATGCTGTGTTCACAACAACTGGGAACTCGGACTTTTCCAAATCAGAACCTTTTCAGAATACTTCCCAATTTAGTGATTTCAAGTATAAACAGAAACTCAAAAGATTACTTAAAAACCGTAAATCACTGTGTTATTTCTTGCTCTTACTTTTCACTATGAGTGCCGCCATTTTGAAGTGATGTCACAGAATCGCAACTTGGAGAAGTCAGAGTGCTTGAAAAACTCAGACTTTCAGAGTAGCAATTATGAATTGGAGAGCCGTTCAAACGGATCGTTCCTACTGGGAAGTCAGAAACTTCACAGTTCCCACTTGGTCATGAACACAGCATAAAAAAAAAAACAAGTAACCAAAGGCTAAGAACAAAGTAAATAAAGACTAAGAACAGGTGCACACATTAGGGAACAGACCAACATTTGGGGGACTTAAAATCGGAAAACCTGTAGCTTTCAACATTTTTATATAGTAGAAAAGTTTTTTGTTTTTTTTTTAACCAGGTCACCACACAAATATCTTCTGCTTCTGATACAGTAAAGCCTTTAAATCTGCAATATGAATACATTTTACTATATTTATAATCTAACTATATTTCATAATCATTATTAGCATTATAAAGTGTACCCACAAGAAATAAGAAAGTCCTGAACCAGTGTTTCCTCAAATCCCTATTCTTCATTAGCTACATGTTACACATTTTTTTGTGTGTTCCCCTTCTCCATTACACTTAATTTAACCTCCGATGTTAATGAGCTTATAAATAATGCGGCTTTGCAGTTGCTTGAAATCACCCCTTCAAATAACATAGCAATTTGGTAAATATAGGAGGGATTACAGATTTTTGCGTTGCTGGTTGGTGAAGTGTTAATTACACAGTGAAGGGGGTAACTGAGCATGAATGTGTCTGTAGAAAAAATCTGGCTCTCATATTATTTATACACCAGCTCTACGCCGTCTCAAGGTCTTTCAGGAGCGTCTGTGTGCCACAAGGCAGAATTACATAAAATGAAAAAGGTCCCCACAAACTGTCAGATATTCATATTCCTAACCGTGTGGGGACTTTTGGTCCCCACTAACATATAAAAACATGTACACACATACACACATATATATACATACACACACATACACACATATACAAAGACAAATAATATTCTGGGATTTCTGCCCACTCCCACGCTATGAACCCTCCCTGCTCCTCTCTCTCTCTCTCTCTCTCTCTCTCTCACGTACTCATGTTCTCACTCACTCTCTCTCTCACACAAACACACAAACACACACACACTTCCAGGCACCGCTCTGTCAGTTTACATACTGATAAACACCAACCAGCCATTTCCTTTTAATCATACGAGAGAGTGATATGAGAAGTTATGAAGATGAACTAGTAACCCTACAGGTCTGAAATCCACACCACAGAACCATAAATCACAAATGACTCTGTGCTGTGCGTACAACCTGGTGTATTTTCTCAAATGGGAGCCTTCTCAACACCAGACGTCCTCCATTTCCAAATTTTTTTCTTTTTCAAAATTCATAAAATTATTCAGGGAATTTATGATAGATCAGAATTTCGGCTTTCATTTCCAGATATTTGCAAATAGATATGTTAAACAGCTTAGGACATGGCACCTTTTATTTGAACACACCCATTTTTCAAGAATTGGCCTTGCCATTCCAATACTTTCAGAGGGGACTATAAATGACAGCACTGTTGAATTCTCCAATCTGATTGGTCAGAAGATTGATTAATTTTCTATAACAGCAACTCTGAAAGTAGTTCCAGCTGTAATTCAAATCACAGGTTTATATTAATGCGCTCCTTCTAATATGTTATTGTTTCTATAGTAACAACTCATTCACAATGAGGATAATAATAATGAATGTTGAATTTAAAATAATGTGTTGATATGGTGAAGTTTTCCCTAAAGAGACATTTATTTAACATTTATGGAAGGAGTCTCCAGTGTTAGCACTCTATAATGGTCGGTAAGTTTTTTGGGTTTTTTTTCGTTTACAAGAAAGGCTGCCTTTTTTGTCTTAAAAACTTCAAGAGAGTAAAAGAGAGGCTGGTAAGGGGAAAGACTGCACTTCCTCAAGTAGCTTATTGCTTTTATAAAATGCTGACAAAAACAATATGACAAAAGCCAATGTTCTATAAATAATTTAAATTCTTTTTAACAATATTCGCTGTAAATAATTTTTCCTAGGGCATACTAAGGACAGAACGATGGCTTAAATGTAATGCCTTTATTGGTTTAATACCTGGCGCATTAATACAGAATTCACTTACTGTGATGCGCTCACAGGTGTGTGTATACTGAAGGTTTTAAAATGGCTTCAAAAGCACCTCAGTTAGATTAGCATTACTTTGAAAGCAGCGGGTTTGCCAAAACTTCCTACAGTTCCACACCTTTGTGAATGTGCTTAAGTACTCAGTTTTTCTCAACATCAGCAAGTCCAATTATCACACTAGGGAACATCGGTGCTTTAAATAAAAAACGTTCCATTGTTATTCCATGCTGTGTGTGAACATCGTGTTTGTTGTGATTAATATCAGAGGAATCTGTAATCATCTGTGTGAGCATTTTGTAATATTTAGACGATTTATTATGTATCTGTAATAATGCAAAACCTGTATAATATCTATCTATCTATCTATCTATCTATCTATCTATCTATCTATCTATCTATCTATCTATCTACAGTGCATTCAGAAAGTATTCAGACCCCTTCATTTTTTCACATTTTGTTATGTTGCAGCCTTGAGCTAGAATGCCAAAGCAAAAACCAGATTTATAATAACAAATAAGTTTTCAGACCCTTTGCTATGACACTTGAAATTTAGCTCAGGTATATCCCAGTCCTGGAATAACAGGACTCTTCCTAGAGCCAGCCACACAGCCAAACTGAGCAATCAGGGGAGAAGGGCCTTGGTAAGAGAGGTGACCAAGAACCCGATGGTCACTCTGGTTGAGCTCCAGAGATCATATGTGGAGATGGGAGAAACTTGCAGAAGGTCAACCACCGACCTGGGCTTTATGGCAGAGTGGCCCGACGGAGGCCTCTCCTCAGTGCAAGACACAGGAAGAGTCCTGGTTGTTACAAACTTCTTCCATGTAAGAATTATAGAGGCCACTGAGCTCTTGGGAACCTTTAATGCAGCAGAAATTTTTTGTAGCCTTCACCAGATCTGTGCCTCGACACAATCCTGTCTCTGAGCTCTGCAGACATTTCCTTTGACCTCATGGCTCGGTTTTTGCTCTGACATCCATTTTCAGCTGTTAGACCTTAAATAGACAGACGTGTGCCTTTTCCAAATCATGTCCAATCAACTGAATTTGCCACAGGTGAACTCCAATCAAAGTGTAGAAACATCTCAAAGATGATCCAGACAAATGGGATGCACCTGAGCTAAATTTCATGTGTCATGGCAAAGGGTCTGAATGCTTATGTCACTGTGATATTTTAGTTTTTTCTTTTTAATAAATTTGCAAAGTTATCACACATCTGGTTTTTGCTTTGTCATTATGGGGTATGGAGTGTAGATTGATGTGAAAAATAAATTAA
The DNA here is from genome assembly GCA_022758105.1 of Pangasianodon gigas. Taxonomy (NCBI): domain Eukaryota; kingdom Metazoa; phylum Chordata; class Actinopteri; order Siluriformes; family Pangasiidae; genus Pangasianodon; species Pangasianodon gigas. Next base: position 4,246,673 of record CM040466.1, read on the forward strand.
AGTGTTTTAGTATAATGATGCAACATAATGTGAAAAAAAATGAAGGGGTCTGAATACTTTCTGAATGCACTTTCTGAATCTATCTATCTATCTATCTATCTATCTATCTATCTATCCATCCATCCACTATGTTGTCAGCTGGATAGATGTGTGCTCTACTAACCAATAAACTATAAATTCAGTTCATTCATCCATCCATCAATCCATCCATCTGTCAATCCATCCAAACAACTTGCCATCTATCAGTCCATATGTCCATCCATCAGTGTATTCATCCACACCCATCCATCTATTTCTCCATCCATACATCCATCTGGATCTCAATTAAATAAGATCGAATCACACATCCATCCATCCCACTTGTGCCCATCCATGCACTTGTCCATCTGGATATTTCACCATCCATCCATTTGTTGTTAATGTATGTCCTTCCATGGATCTATCCATCCACCCATTTATCCAAAAATATGTACAGTACAGCTGTGAATTTGTCCCTCAATCTGTCCATCCATCCAACCAATCTACCAATCATTCATCAATCCATATGCCCATCCATCATCCTTTCATCCACCAACTCATTCATTCACATCCATCCATCTATTTGTCCATGCATTCACTTGACCTTATGCCTACTTCAACATCCATTCATTTGTCCACACAACTATCAATCTCTTCTTCCATCCATCCATTGATCCATCAACCTATCAGTGAGTCCATCCATCCATCCATCCATTTTGATCTCAATTAAATAACATCAACTCACACATCCATCCATCTGTTTTCCATCCATGCACTTGTCCATCAGGATATTTCACCATGCATCCATTTTTAAAATGTACAGTATATCCTTTCATCCATCCATCCATTTATCCATAAATACAGTATGAATAGTAGTGAATTTGTCCATCCAACCAGCCAAATTACCATCCATCCATTTGTTGATGTACTGTGTCTATCTGTCCATCCATCCATCCATCCATCTATTTATCCATAAATTTATATAGCTGTCAATTTTTCCATCAATCCATCCAGCGAGCCAGCCAATTTGCCATCTATGAATCCATACATCCGTCCATCCATCATCCTTCCATCCATTAACTCATTCATCCATGCTATCACTTGATCATCTGGATACCACTACCCCCATCCATTTGTCCACATAACCATCAGTCTCTCCTTCCATCCTTCCATCGATCCATCCGTTCATCATTCAGTCTATCCCTCCATCCACCTTCACCTCAAGCACTCCATCCATCCATCCATCCATCTCACCATCAGTCAGTCCATCCATCCATCTGCCTCTTCATCTATCCAGCCATCCATCACCTGTCCATCTATCGACAGCTCTATCCATCCATCCATGAAGTGAAAAAAGTACATAGCAAAAGTACTTCTCATTTATCTCCATTTATCTTCTTCTTCCTATTTATCATCTATCTGTCAATCAATCAACAGATCTATCTATCTATATTTCTATCAATCTATCTATCTATCTAGCTAGCTATCTAAATGGGTTTTGGTTACCAGCATGTAGAAAAATGTAGAAAAAAAACGCAGTAAGGTGAGGACATCGGTGTGTCATTTCTTTATGTTATTACTGAAGCTTTTAGTATTCAAAGCATCAGCTTCAGTCTGAGGATAATCCAGTGGTTAGCTCAAATCCAGTGGTTATCTTTGCCAGCTGAGCTATATATCAGATCATCACGCTGCATTCACAAAACATTCACACTTTTAGCCATCTGTTGTTGTAAGGAACAGCGTTTTGACTGTACATTTCTCTGCATGTCCTTTTCCATTTCCAAATTTCACTGCATTTACAATTTAACAAGCGGATTTCTGGTCTTCGAAAGATCCTGCAGGCCTACTCAGCTCACACCTGGCAGGAAAAGGCAAGAACTCAGACGTGTTAAAACTATTCATTATCTACAAAAAGTGCACAGACAGAGCTTTTTTTCCCAATCTGCCTTAGATACTCCGCAAGAGAAACCTGGAAATTGTCTTTTAAACGAAAACAGTTTCAGTGATGTAGAAGGTTGTGAGCTCAAATCAGGATGGTTCAGAGCTACTGATGAGTCCTGATGTTAGATGGGAGGCTAAAATCTAATATCTCTCAATAGCTTAACATGTGTTACTGTATATCACATTGGAATAATACATGAATCAGATTCTGCTTCACTTGTAAGTCACTTTATATAAAAGGCTGCCTAATTGATAGCACCGTGTCTGAAATGATCTCTCGCCACAGTGCTGTTTTAAAAAAAATCGAACCAAATTCGTTCATGTGCTAAAAACAGGTTATACTCACCTGATCTTCAGTTAAATATGGAGTCTAATATTTCCTTGGAGTTTGTGCAGTTTTCTAATGCTGAGTGTCAGCAAGTTCAAGCTCACACTTTTTTTTCTGCACTCTAAAATCCAGATGGTAATTTTTTTTAGATGCCAGACATTCTTGCACACCAAATCAGAGGATTTTTAGCCATCTGTAACATGAATAATTCATCCATTCATCTTCAGTAAGCGCTTTTTCCTGGTCAGCGTCACACTGGATCCGGAGCCTATCCCAGGAATCCTGGGTGTGAGGCAGAAATACGGCCTGGATGGGACACCAGGGCACCACACACACATTCACACACTCATTCACAACTCGGGGCAATTTCAAGTCACCAATCCATCTACCTGTATATTTTTTGCAAGGTTGGAGGAAACCGTAGAACCTGGACAAAAATGTTAGATGAATAAAAAAGTGTTAAGAAGTTGTGTTATAACGATGCAGTTTTGGAAAATCAGTGTGGTCAAATTAACAGTGGTGGAAAGAATACAAAGTAAACCACACTGAAGTTGTAAACGTAGTCCAGGTCAAAACACAGAAGGCAACCAACCAGGCAGACAATCCAAAGTAGAAGGCAAAATAACAAGAACAAAACAAGTCAACAGTCCAGAAATTCAATTACCATAAATCAAACCAAGATACAAAACGTGCAGGATGGTAATTAAAAAATAAAAAAAAGCAAGACTTCGCAATGTGTACCAGAACATCTGGGTATTTATTAGTACCCATAAATAAGAGAGTGGTTGATCTCAGGTGTGCTAGGTGAACCGGAAGTGTGTCAGTATTTGGGAGATGGGGACCTCTGGTGGCTTGGAGTGGTATTGTCAGGCAAGCCTATGAAAAAAAGTAGAGATCAAGTATAGAGAGTAAATAAGACATCCGGTGAAAACCTACTTGAGTAATTACTTTTACAACAAATTACTTTTCAACATGTCTAGAAATTACAGAAATAATCAGAAAATCTTCTATTTTCTATTCTTATGTTAACTAACCAAGTGAACACCACCTCCATTATCAACAGTAGAAAAATAAAGGTAACGTGAGCTGGCTAGTTAACAGCCAATTCCCCATCGCTGTTAGGTTTTCAGTAGCTTGTAATGTAATTCGTACATGTTTCTAGCTACATATCTAGCTGTCTAACAAAGACAGCTTTACACATTATCGAGTGTCACCTATAGGCTGTAGAAGCACTTAGATATATTTAACACAACAGGCAATCGCATTAAAGTGACATCTTACGTTTAATCCAGAGCTTTTATATTGTAGACTGGATGATAATTTGGGTCAGGGATGTTCATCTGTCTCCACTGTCTCAGACATTGCTGCCAAGTATGTGGCACCTAAAGTGTACAGTGGATATAAAAAATCTACACACCTCTATTAAAATTGCAGGTTTTTGTAACATAAAAAATGAAACCGACATAAATCATGTCATGTCACTTTTAATGTGATATAGCAACCAGCAAAATTCTAGTGACAAACAAATAGAAACGTTTTGGGTGAAAAAAGAAAAAAACTTACAACAACTTGGTTGCATAATTGTGCATTTTGCTTGTAATACAGCACTTAGTATTTTTGGGTAAGAGTTTATCAACTTAGCACATCTTGATTTGGCAATTTTATTCCACTTTCTCTTTCATAAATGCTCCAGATCTATCAAATTGTGAGGGGATTTCCTGTGCACAGTCCTTTTCAAGTCACTCCACAGGTTTTCAGTAGGATTTAGATCTGGAGTGGGTCATTCCAAAATGTTGATCTTGTTCTTCTTCTTCTGAAGCCATCCCTTTGTTGATTTGGATTTGTGCTTTGGACCGTTATCATGCTGGAACGTAAAATTCATCTTCACCTTCAGCTGTTTAACAGAGGCCTGCGGTTTTTGTGCCAAAATACAGTGGTATTCGGAGCTATCCATGATTCCGTCTATCTTGACTAGATCCCCCTTGCCAGCTGTAGAGACGCAGCCCCATAGCATGATGCTGCCACCACCATGCTTCACCATGGGTATGGTGTTCTTTGGGTGATAAGCTGTGCTGTATTTGCACCAAATGTATCTTTTAAAATTATGCACAAAATGTTCTACCTTGGTCTCATCAGACCATAACACATTTTGCCACATGGTTTGGAGTGATTGAAGCAGGCTTGGATGTGTTCTTTTTTTTTTTTTTTTTTGGTGAGAAAAGGCTTCTGCTATCCACTCTACCCCATAGCCCGGACATGTGCCAGATATTCCTGCAGCTCCTTTAATGTTGCCGTAGGTCTCTTGGCAGCCTCCCTGATATGTTTTGTTCTTGTCCTTTCGTCAGTTTTGGAGGGACATCCTGTTCTTGGTAATGTCACTGTGGTGTCCCATTTTCTCCAATTCACAGTGTTCCATGGTACATCTAATATTTTGGAAATTCTTTTGTACCCCTCTCCTGATCGATATCTTTCGACAATGAGCTCCTGTAGATGCTTTGTAAGCTCTGTAAAGGTGTGCACACTTCTGCAACCGGGTTATTATGTTTGTTTTCTTTTTCTTTTTTTCCCCTAAAACATTTCTTTTTTATTCACTTGAATTTTGTTGGTTGCTATATCACACTAAAAAGACTTGCCATGATTTATCTTTCATTTTTTGTTTTCCTGAACAAAAACCTGCAATTTTAACAGGGGTGTGTAGACTTTTTATATCCACTGTACACTTTCGCCAGGCTTTATTTTCATTGGGTCTTGGAATTGAATTATTTAAAATTTGCTCATACTGTCTTTTAATTGGTTTACAGTCTTCCGGGATGAAATGCATTACTTTTTTTTTTACTCTACAATGGTGGTTAAAATAAATGTAGCAAAGTTGATTTTTTTTTTTTTTTTTTTAAAAACTCAAGTGAAAATACTATGATTTAATTGCAATTTTTTTTTTTAAATTCTGTTACAGTGACCCATGGACTCACATACTGTAGCAAGTACTGTAGTTAATTACTTTCCACCCCTGCTAATTAAGCATTATTTTTAGCTCAGGGAGTGAAGGAGTGTCTAAAGGGCATAAAGCAAAGACAGATTTGTTAAAAAGAAGAGAAAAGAAAAACAACATGGTAACTGTTGTTTGTCTTGCTGCCGTAACAAATGTCTTTCCCATGGTTTGCACAGAACACATGCACTTAAAAAAAAAAAAAGTGTGTGTGTGTGTGTTTATGACTTGTACATGTAATACAATCTATAGCTCATGGTGTATCATATGTGATAATTTCATAACTAATAGAAAATTTACCATAGTAAAGTAACAACTGCATTTAAGGTTAAGGGGTTAACTTCTGTGCCTGTCTGTGTGTGTGTGTGTGTGTGTGTGTGTGTGTGTGTCCAGAGAAGAGTCAGGAGCTGTGCTCCCTCTCCATGGTGCAGTTTCATTTGCATTCGGCACAGGGACGTGTCATAAATCACCTGAGCTCAGAGTAATGGGGCCTGCACTAGGGAACTCTCTCAACACTACATCTATAACACACACACACACACACATACACACATGCACAATGCACAGTAAGAATCCTGGCTACCTCAAATCTCAGTTTTTTCATAGTCAGATACACATATGGTTACTCAGGCTGACACACACACACACACACACACACACACAAACACACTGTGATACATCATCATACGTCCTAATTAAAACACCAATAAAAAAACAGTACTGGTCACTTTTTTTTTGGTGCCAAAGCAAAATTTAGAGCACACATCTGTTAGGGAGAGTTTGGCTCTCCACCCATGCTGCAGGAACATCAACATTTAAACACACACACACACACACTTTACGATGCACCTCTATTGACTTGTGTATTACTGTAAATATTGCTAACCTGAACCCCAAATCCTAAATTTATTCTATTTCTAATAAAAGCTAGTAAAAGGAAAAAAGGTTGAGTTCATGGGGAGCAGCTTAATGTTCCCACAACTACACAAATACACTAAAACACACAAATCACACAACAACACACATATACACTAATACCTTGGTATACAGCTTTGCACACAGTGAAAGAAAACTTATTTATCAATGTGATTACAATGACCTGAAGATAACGAAAATCATAATTAGGTATCAAACCTGGTGGAAAATGGAAGCACATCTCTCTCTCTCTCTCTCTCTCTCTCTCTCTCTCTGTCTATTCTGTGTCTCTCTCTGTTTCTCTCTCTCTCTTTCGCTCTCTCTGTTTCTCTGCTCCTTCACTGGGACTAAAGCCACAGAGGCCACACCTACTTCCACAGAGACCACACCTTCTTTACTGAAACTAATGCCACAGAGGCCACACCTCCTTCACTGGGACTAACAGAAAAAGAGGCCACGCCTTCTTCACTGAAACTACAGACACAGATGCCACACCCCCTTCACTGGGACTGACACATACACAGGCCATGCCTGCTTCACTGAAAATGACAGATTTTGAAGCCACATCTCCTGTGGGACTCTATCTGGGACTGACAGATAGAGAGGCCACACCCACTTTGATTATAATACAGGTCCAGGTTCCTTTGAGGATTTGTCTCATTAATCTATAAATATAAGTCAGTGGTTGTTTGCTTTGGCACTGACGAGCCCTGTGATGGCCAGCTGTGTGCCCGTCTCCAGGCACTGGCTCTCTGATGCCCAGGATGCAGGAAGCTGGCCTGGTGGCCCTCAGTGGCCTGCCAGCACTACGCTCAGCCATAAGCTATGACATATCACTTACACACACACACACACACACACAAACACCACATGCTGTCCAGTGACGCCCCTCAGGCAAGTTCATAAACTGTCACTCTTGCTTTGGACATTTGCTCCTAATGCACAGCTAGCATCCCTCCAAACACACACACACACACACATACACACAAACACACATATACACACACACAAACACTCTCACACACACACACACACGCACAAGCTCCATGCTTTTATGTTAAAGATGACCTCATCCTTTATAGCACACAATAAACAAGTGACCACACACATCATTCTTCTCTCCTGCAGCAACAATTTTCTTAATATTGCTGGAGCTGCTGTTGTAGAAAATTAATTAACATCTTCTGACCAATCAGAATCAGGAATTCAACAGTGAGGATTGTATAATACTCAGTAATTATTTTAGATTTGTGAAACTATGGGGAACCACAATTCGCAATGTAAATTTTCAAACATTTGTTTATTGTGAAGACATTTTACAAAATGGAAGAATTTTATAAGAAAAATATTTTTATGACATTTCTGAAGAATAAAGAGTCTTTGTTTTGATATGGGGTGGCAAATGTGAAAAAAGTTGAATACTCTTTTCTATCTGACCTTTTTGAACATTTGAGGCCATTATGATACATGTAGGTAGTGATTCATATCAAATAATAGTTTTATGTTTCAGTGTAAATTTTAAATATAAATGTTAATTATAAATTTAAATCTGTAAATTAAATATAAATGTAAATTAAATGTAAATCTAAATGTTAAATGTAGAAGTTAAATGTTTTGTTCATATGCTAATTGCGAATGTAACAGTAGCTAATGTAACATTTACATTTTTAAAGAATAAAGAGTCTCTGATTTGATATGGAGCACCAAATATAAAACATTTAGTATTCTTTTCTATCTGACTTTTTAAACATTTGAGACCATTCTCAAATCTTACATTTTTAAATATTAATTTTTAAAATTAAACCTAAATATAAATGTAACTGTTAAATGTTAAATTTTAAATATAAATGTAATTGTTAAACATTAAATTTTAAATAAAAATGTACTTGTTAAACATTAAATTTTAAATGTAAACGTTAAATATAAATGTTAAATATAATTGCACATGCTAAATATAAATGTAAGTGTTAAGTATAAATGTAAATATGAAATGTTTGTTAATATGCTAATTGTGCATGTAGCAGTAGCTAATTTAACATTTAAATTTAACAATTAAATTTATATTTAAAGTTTACATTGAAACTTAAAACTGTTATTTAATATGAATCGCTATCTAAATGCTTCAGAATTACCTCAAATATTTAAAAAAAAAATTCAACGTTTTTTTTGGATGTGTGTCTGAATTTTATGTTCTGCACATGCACTGCTGATATTATTTTCTGTTTAAATGCGAAATTTTCAATCGGTGTGTGATTTTACTTTATGGATACCTTGTATTTTGGAATTATCTGGGTATTATAATTCACAGGATTTTGCATTGCAGGAACGTATGGTTCTTCCTGGACCATAAAATTAAGCCAGCATAAACTTTGTTAAGTGCGTTTATGCATAATGGATTATAAGGCTGTAATCTTATGGTTGGAAATCTACTGGGACTTCACTGTGGTGGAAAAATAAACCAGAATGCCACCTAACTTACCTTCAGTTTTATGCAAGTCAAAACATTTCCACCTGAGCCAGGAGATTGCAGGAAATCAGTTTGGTGTCACAGGTCATCGCTACAATCGATAATAACAGAGCATCTAATTTTTATTAGAATTGACATGTTTTGTCCTCGATAATGAAACTATGCATATATTTCCAGTGCGAGAGTGTGTGATGTCCTTGCTGTGAGCAAACTGACTACAGTAAAAGGTGCATTTGAAGAACAATGCTCACTCTGCGGCCTTGTGGGACATTTTAGAAATTCACAGTAAGCAAAATATCACTTAATACAAGGAAGGCAATGTCCTGGTATAGTGTTCTAGTGGTAATAACATTGTGTTTATTCTAGGTTATTTTATATGACTTTTGCCATATAAAAATGGGTTGCATGGAAAACGGCACATTAACAAGAGTTCTGTGAGTTTTGCGTTTTTTTATCTCATGCATATTCATAGTGCCCTTATGTAACAGAACTATATTAAAATGCTATGCAATGTCTTCACTTATATATGTCAATATATGTTTCTCACCAATGTTTTTGGAATATATATTATATACAAGGTTCAAGGTGCTTTATTTGTCACATACATATTAAATACATGTGATGTACTGTAGTGAAATGTTTTTCCTTAGTGCCTCATCCCACAGTGCAACAATGATACATAATAAAAAAACAGAATAAAATAAAATAAAATCGAGTAGACTATATGTAAAAAAGTTTAGCAGCCTTTAGAGGGATGAAATGTAGAATATGAATATGTAGCGTGCAAAAAATTGTCTCATAGTGCAAGTTTTTTATGTAGTGTGAAAAAATTTGTTTTTCCATAGTACAAACTGTTTATGTATGTGTGCCTGTGTGTGAGGTAGCACTATGCAGACTTCTCAAGTGTCCTCATTCAGTAGCCAGATTGCCTGAGGGTAGAAACTCTGAGTCTCTCTGTGTTGGTCCACAGGATCCGGTAGCGCTTCCCTGATGGGAACACTGAGAAGATACTGTGTCTGGGGTGGTGAAAGTGTTTTACAATTCTCCTGGCCTTGGTCCTGCATCGCTGGTTGTAGAGATTGCAGGGGAGAGAAGTCCTTATGGCCTTCTCTGCTGCCCTCACCACTCTGGACAGCACAGTCCGGTCCTTGGCCGTGGTGCCTCCGAACCAGGTGGTGATGCTTCCAGTAAGAAGACTCTCCACAGCCCCAGTGTAGAAAGCTTTCAGCACCCTGTGAGAGACCTTGAATCTGGCCAGACATCGTAGATGGTATAGATGCTGGTGTGCCCTTGTCACCAATCCGTTTGTGTGTGTAGTCCATGAGAGGTCTTCTGTGAGGTGGACCCCAAGGTATTTGAAGCTGCTCACCCTTTCGACTGTGGCCCTGTTGATCAAACAGGGGGCTGTAGTTCCTCACCTGCTTCTTCCCGTAGTCAATAACCATCTTCTTAGTCTTGGTAATGTTCAGGGAGAGATTGTTATTCCGACACCATGTGAAGAGGATATTCACTTCCTGGGCCTTCTCGTCGTTGTTGGTGATGAGGCCTACCACCACTGTGTCGTCGGTGAACTTCACCAGCTTGTTGGAGCTGTGTGTGGCCGTGCAGTCATTGGTGTAAAGGGAGTACAGCAGGGGGCTGAGGACGCAGCCCTGAGGGGCTCCAGTGCTGACGGTGAGCGTGGAGGAGGTGTGGTCTCCCATCCTGACCACCTGGGGGCGTCCGGTCAGGAAGTTCAGAATCCAGTGGCAGATAGAGGAGTTCAGTCCCAGATCCTGGAGCTTTTTGCAGAGGTGTGAGGGGACAATGGTGTTAAAGGCAGAGCTGTAATCCACAAAGAGCATCCACATGTAGTTTCCTTTCCTCTTGTCCAGGTGGGAGAGGGCAGTGTGTAGGGTGTGGTTGATGGCGTCATCTGTGGACCTGTTGGACTGGTATGCAAACTGTAATGGGTCCAGGCAGTTCGGGAGGAGGGAGCAGACGTAGTTTCTAACCAGCTTTTCAAAGCACTTCATCACTATAGAAGTGAGTGCTACAGGACAGTAGTCATTCAGGGAGGCAGGAAGGGTGGTTTTGGGGACAGGAATAATGGTGGAGGACTTGAAACATGTGGGGACAACACTGTGGTTGAGGGAGAGGTTAAAAATGGATGTCCATGGATGTTGTCCGGGCTGCATGCTTTTCTGGTGCTAACTTTGTGTAGCACCTTCCTCACATCCATTTCTGAACAGTTCTTCCTCTTCTCCAGCTAGACCTGATGGTTCATACTCATGGTTTTCCTGGTCTGTGCTGGTAACCTCAAACCGTGAATAGAAGATGTTCAGTTCGTTGGCTAGGGAGGCACTGCCATTATTAATGGTGGTGGGCTTGGGTTTGTAGTCTGTAACAGTTTCCATGCTCTGCCACAGACGCCTGGAATCTGCCTGCTCAAACTGGGTTTCGATCATGTCTCTGTATTTCCTTTTGGCTTTCCTCACTGTTTTCCTCAGGTTGTAGGAAGCCGCTTTGTATTCATCCATGTTGCTGGTCTGCAGCCCTGCATCGTAGGCTGCTGTGCACTCGTTCAAAGCCTTCTGCACAGATCGGTCTACCCATGGCTTCGGATTGGGAAAAACCTTTACAGACCATGTGGAAATAGTCTCTCCTATCAGAAACTCTGTATAACCGAGCACCGCCGCTGTAAACTCGCTGACGTCATCAGAGCTGCACCAGAACATCACCCAGTCTGCGTCGTGCAGCACGTCTTGTAGCGTGGCTTGTAGCGGGTCACTGGATCTTCCCTCCACAGCCTTTGTTTATATTTTGGGAGTAGTAAAATGGTGGCATGGTCTGATCTGGCATGACTTTTTTCAAGTTAGCCTTGTTAAAGTCATCGACAATCACCAGCATTGCGTCCGGGTTCAATGTCTGTAGTAGTCCAATGTCCCTGTGCAGTGTCGATAAAGCAGTGTCTGTGTGTGCCTGAGGTGGAATATAAACAGTCACAATGACGGCGGAGGTGAGTTCTCGGGGTAAATATAAGGGACGGCATTTGACCATGTGGTATTCCAGGTCCAGTGTGCATAATTCCATAAGGCAATGGGTGCTGCCTGCACTGCACCATTTGTCATTGATGTTCCTCACGCCAGCTCTTTTTCCTCGTTGTCATTGCCGCCGTAAGAGCTTTGTCCTGGGCAGTGTTGTGGTGGATCCCAGGAACGCTTGGCATGAGGTTAAGGTGGATGAGGTTTAAGTGGAAAAGGTCAAGGTGGATCAGCTTTCGGATTATTAATGGATAATTAGGCTTCATGTAAAAATAGTCAAAGAGTGGTCTGCTAGATGGATAGAATATAAAGCATGCAAAAACCAGAAGGAGAAATGTCATGAGTTTCATGATTTGCTGTGCCATGTCCATAGGCAAAGAATATTGAATAAGAATATTACTGTAAGTGCACCAGAGTCAGTAAGAGGAAGGAGCTCATTAGAGGACTCCTTAGTGTCAAGCGGCAGACAAAAACCTGACTGGAGTTGGTCAAAAAGAGGCTAACACTGTTTTGCTGTTTGGATAGATATGGGAGATCATACATTATAAATAAGTCTATAGTTTTAAGAGTTGAATGCCAACAAGGCCAGGCTTCTTGAGCATTGACATAGAATGAGATTCAACAGACTAATGATATAGGAGATGAGACATAACAAATGAGAAGACCTTGCTGATGCAGTCTGGGGCAGCACCAATCTGGTGGGTGATGGGGTTAGATTTAAAAAAAAGTACAGACACAGAGTCTGAAACAGTGTAAAGTGTGAATTGCTTTACACTGCTTTATTTATTGCTAAACTTCAGTTAAACTAAACTTTTGAGGTAGCCTTCCACAAGCTTCTCACAATACTTTGCCAGAATTTTTGCCCATTTCTCCTGACAGAACTTGTGTAACTCAGCCAGGTTTGTGGGGTTGCGACCCAGGTGTGACAAAGTATTAACTTTCTGGCTGATGTCTCTAGGTGTTGCGTCAGTATTTCTAGATAATCATTCTTTCTCACAATGCCATCTATTTTCTGAAGTGTAATTGTCCGTTTTCTAGCAAAACATTTTGGACCAAAGTTTGTTCATCCCTTGGAGTTAATTTGTGCCTCTTTTCTGAATTGTTGCAGTGTCTGTGTGGTCCCAAGATTTTTATATTTGCACAGAATTGTTTGTACAGATGCTCATGGTACCTTCAGTTGTTTGGAAATTGCTTCTAAGGAGGACCTGGACTTGTGGAGGTCCATAGTTTTTTTTCTGAAGTATTGGTTGACTTGCTTGAATTTCTCCATGGTATCAAGGGCAAAAAGGCAATGGCTTTAAAGGTAGGCCATTTTACAGCCACCGGTGCACTTCCAATTAACTCCTAATTATGATAATTGGCCAATCATCATTACATCAATTTCTGGAATTGTCCAGACTGTTTAAAGAGACAGTCAACTTGGTGTATACCACCAATTGATTGTTTTAAAAGTAGTTGCCCTAATTGACTTGCCAAAAGAAATTTATAGTAACATGTAATGCTTAGAGTTGTGAAAAACTGAGATGAAATATCATTACCCTAGGTGTATGCAAACCTTTGGCTTCAACTGTAAATATAATGATACTTTCAGTTACACTTACACTAAATATGTCAAGTTTTAAATGTACTTCTTTGGCCTGAACAGAGCATAAAGGTTCCTAAATAACACGTCCCAAAGTGTTTTATTCCTGGTATAACACAGCAATTTATTTACATTAATTACAAACATTAAATAAAGAATAGCCTGCAATTTTTATCTATTTACAGTTACATTGCATGTTGTGGAACATCTGCGAAATAGCAGCTATAAACAGTCGTTCTCACACCAGTCTCTCTTTTTTATTTCTCTTGAAGTTATAAAAAAAAAACCTGCAGTTTGTCTTGTTAGCAAGAAACCAAAAAACACAAACTCCTCTATCTGGAAGACTTTCCTGTAGCTTGAAACTTACTGACTGTTACAAAGCTCTGACACTGAATAAATGTTGAATCACCATGTGCTATTCTAGTCCTTGTGTAAGTTGTTACTATTGAAGTGATAAAGTATTAGAAGGTGTGCATTAATATAAACCTGTGATTCGCCTTGTAGCCGGCATGACCTACAGAACTGCAATTATAGAAAATTAATCAATACTTTCTAGCCAATTAGATTTGAGAATTCATCAGTGCTGTGGTAAAAAAAAAAGTAGCTCAGAAAATAAATGCTTACCATTGCACACTTACAACAAAAATGTTCTCAGGGGTTTTTTTTTTTTTTGGATAGTTAAGGGTTTCTAGCTTCTTAACAAGTTCTGATGAAGAAACAGACAGAGCACTGAATGGTTTCCTCAGAATGTTCTAGATTTAATCTTTTTTTCTCCAGGGTGTTTGGGGTGATAGACTCAAAGGTACAGCTTTTGTAGAATTGGATATTTGAGAAAGCAATTGTAGTGTACCTCTTTCAACTCATTTATCGTACATAGTAGGACCTTAAGGATCACTTTGGTATCTCTAAGGGTACACTGGGGAACAAACAAATACTAATACAGCATATCTTTCGATATATTTTCATCATTAAGCATGATCGTGTTTACAATGTAGACAATGTAATTCATTCAAATATCAAAGCATTTAGCCAAATATAACTTGTAGCCTGTTTGGCCAATAAGCATCAAGGCTGATGACAAATCCAATCGCCAACGGCATCAAACCCTACCATCCTTCCTAACCATTGAGAGTACTAATGTCCAATTGTACTTTTGCAGCCCAAATGTGGCAAAAGCTGTAAAAATGGTAGCAGCTTTGAATTCAGGTCTCAGCCGCAGGGCCTCGGCTCTAACCCAGTGACTCATAGACATGAGAAAAGACCATAAATGTAGCCTCTTTACCAAGAGACTGGTGTAAGAATATCGTTCATCAGCCTGAGGAGACTTTCCATTCTCCACTAGAGTGAGTAAGAGAGAGAGAAAGAGAGAGAAGTGATGGTGCGTAGTGTGAAAAACCACTGAATTTATTACCAAAGGAATTGGACTAGAATTGATTCATTTATCTGCCATAAGCAGCAAAATGAATGGAAATTATTAGAATGATGCTGCAGTGTGTGTGGTGTGTGGTGCTGTAACTTGAGGTCAAATCACAAAAATATGTCTATATATTTGAACAAACTATGAAATAAGAGGAAAAATATGGATTAAGGAGGAGCACTCAGGTGTACATTCTCCGACAAATGATGCTCACAAAACCTCGCAGGGCCGACGCAGGCCCCGAACTGTATCATTGCGGAATTTCCACTCTAATTCCCCCATAATGAGTGTGTAATGGCAAGAGTGGGGAGTCTCCGTGTGTTATCCCAGTCATAAAATCGCCTCTATCTTTAAAGAGCATTCATAGGAGCACAATTACCCCTGTGACATCTCTTACTACATGATTTATGAAGTGAATATTGCTTTTCCTCTTCTCTCTCCTGCTCTCCTTCCCCCCACATCCTACCCTCCAACTCAATCCGTCGTCATACAGCAATAGAGTTAGCAAGCGTATTGATTGGAAGAAAAAGGCCTTTGGTACAGTCTGGGGCAATAAGTGGAATAAGTAGGTGTGTATTTATGTGTGTGTGTGTGGTGAAGAGAAGGAGAAGAAAAGAAAGAGGACGGCTCCCAGCGAGTTTCCTGCTGTGTCGCTCTCTCATGGCGATTTGATCACCTGCAATGTGTGAAAAAGCTTTCACCTCACATAAACATCTCCTCTACCACCCATAATTGGCCATATGTGTCACCACCACACGACTGTGTGTGTGTGTGTGTGTGTGTGATAAGAAGCTGAGATGAATGAGGGTAGGGTCGTGCTGACATGGACGACATGTTTAATTCCTCAAAAGACAATAATAAATTGTGGAAGGAAGACAAAATACCATACAATCCAGACTAAGAGAACTAAGAATTATTGATTCTGCTTGGCCAGAAAGTGTTGATGAATTTTCTGTAGCAGCAGCTATGACTGTAGTTCTGGCTGCAAATCACAGGTTTATATTAATGCATTCGTTCTAATACATTCGTTTCTATAGTAACAACATACACAGGGACGTATGGTGGATGCTGATTTTAAGATGTCTGTACGGTGAAGTTTATATAGCATTTATGGAAGGAGTCTCCAGTGTCAGAGATTTGTAACAGTCAGAGGTAACGCTGCAAGTTTTCAGACACGGGAAAGTCTTTAGGATGGAGAATGTTGAGCTTTTTATGGTTTCTCTGGAAGATGACAAGCTGCGAGCTTTCTGTTCTTTGTTTATTAGATTTTTTTAGAGAGAGAAAAAAAGAGAGGCTGGTGAAGGAATGACTGTTTATAGCTGCTATAACTTGTTTCACAGACATTAAACAGACACTAAATGTCGATCTTTGATTAATGAAAAATTGTAATTGTTGACAAGTTGCTGTTGTATAAGAGGAGAAAAACACTTTGGGATGTGCTGTTGTAGGAAAATAATCAACTTCAATGTGGTAACAGTATCTCTTCTTCACGTCTGGCCACATTCCTCCACCCAGTCACTGATTATTTTCATGCCCCTAAGTGTTTTATTCTTTACAATATATCTATTTGTTACTGTTTTTTATGGTAGTCCCAAAGCTTTGTGCTACTTTTTTTGCTGCTTATAACTTTTGTTTGTTATGGCTCCATAATTCACGCTTACTTTTTCCACTCTAGTGCTGGTCGGAGTATTTATTAATTTATGAATTATTTATGTTGAATATGAATATTCAAACAGATAGACCTAAAATCAAGTTTGGAATATAGCTAGGTAGCAAGACTAGCAAAAGGATTTTTTGCATCATCCTTGTTTCTTAAAACAATAACAGTTGTTATTTCTACCTGCTGTTGATTAATTACGGACAGAAAAAACCCCACTAAATATTAAGTTTGGTAATGAAAGGTTTTGATTTGATAGCT
Source organism: Pangasianodon gigas (assembly GCA_022758105.1). Taxonomy (NCBI): domain Eukaryota; kingdom Metazoa; phylum Chordata; class Actinopteri; order Siluriformes; family Pangasiidae; genus Pangasianodon; species Pangasianodon gigas. The sequence goes on from CM040466.1 coordinate 4,263,268, forward strand.
CCGTCATCTTCTATTTGTCAACAAGTGTTACAAGCCTGACTTTTAGCGTTCACTGGAAGAACTTTTCATCACTAAAAGAGAAAAAGAGCGCCAAATGCCTACTTTCACAGGAAAGTAGAAAGCTGTGTGTGAAGTGTATCATAGCATAAGGAGATTTCTTGTGTCTGGGTCATGGTGACACTGCAAAACACTCTGTAGCTTTAGTGACGCATCACTATGTTTAGCTGGAGTGGCTTGAGGAAAGTCTAATGGAAGACTATCTCACCAACAATGTACAAAGTATAGTATAAGTGTAGCAGATTTTTAAAAATGGACAGCTAATTTATTCTGACCCTTCCAATGAGCGTCAAAATGTATTTGACACCAACATATTCACTTTTCCTATGGTAAAAGAGGCACCTTTTTCTCAAGATGTATTGCTACCATCACACATCAGATGGATTTTTGCTTTGCCAGTGCACTCCCTGTTCAACTTCGTTTGACCGCTGTTTGCCCATGACCTTTGAGATAAACCGCTGAGAAGCAACTCACTTTGTACAGGCATGCAAGAGAAATTGATTCAGAGAAACTTATTTGCTTCCCCACATGACTGCAATGCCCCTATGATGCTGTAAGGCTTAGTGTAATTTATGCCAGAGGACTGTTAAATTCTCCATTCTGATTGGTCAGAAGGTGTTGATTAAGTTTCTATAACAGCAGCTCTGACAATAGTTCTGACTACAAGGCAAAACAGATGCTCGTTCTGATACGTTATCGTGTCTATAGTAACAACTTACACAGGGACAAAGAAGTAACATCTAAGGAAGAAGTCTCCAGTTTCAGCATTTCAAGGAAAAACTGTTCCTGTTGGATTTCCAGCACGGAAAGTCTTATGGGCACATAACTTCCACATATGCTTCAGATTTCTTGGTAACAGGACAAGCTGCATTTTCTATCTCATTAACTTAGAGACAGAGAGAGAGAGAGAGAGAGAAAGAGAGAAAAAGAGAGAAAGAGTCTGGTGAGGGAATGACTGTTGATCGCAGATATAACATAAGTGACAACTTGTTTCAAGAACGTTCCACAACATTAACTGGATAAAAAATTCAAGAAGTCCTTCTTTAATAAATAACAATAGGTAATCACTGGGGAATTGCTGCAATATATGAGGAATAAAACACTTTAGGACGTCCTGTAATCATCATGTTGTTGATTATTTTCCTGTACAGGAAAAAATTTGATGTTATAATACCTTGTCGTGTTTAATTCCTTACATATAAAAATGAACAAAACGGCACGATGTAGCTGAATAATTGTCCGAGAAGTGTGTGTGTGTGTGTGGTGCCATGTGATGAACTGGTGTCCCATCCAGGGTATATTCTCATCTCACACTCAGAGATCCTGGGATAGTCCCCGGATTCACCGTGACGCTGCCCTGGATAAAGAATTAATGCATTATTATATTAGCACTACAGTGCAGAGAGGTGTTACTATGTGGTGTGTGTAATAATTAGAGAGAGTGTTACTCCCTCGAGGCCTGTAGAGGCCTATCTACATGAGCCTCCGGATCACTACTCACTCCTGGCTCATCGTCAGGGCGACCAGTCAGGAAAAGGTCAGAGATTTGGATTAGGAGAATGTACATGACACTGACATTGAAGCAAATGCGTGTGTGAGTGTGTGTGTGCATTTGTCTTACAGAGTAAATGTGCTTCAGCACAGCTAGCACTTATTTAATATGACATCAGAAATATGCTCTGCATTTTTCTACATTAATTCTAGCAATAGTGGTGACAGCTAAGCTGTGTGATTGGGTCTGTGCCTGCTCGGTGTCACTCTCCGGCCTGATAATAGCACATGTAATCCGTCTAATGGCAGCCTGCCTAATGGGCTTCTCATTCAGAGATCGGACACAGTGTGTTAACCAGATTACACACTATTTCCCACCAGAGAGAGAGAGAGAGAGAGAGAGAGAGAGAGAAAGAGAAAGAGAGAGAGAGTGAGTATGTACCATTCTCCATTACATTAATAGATACACTACATTAGTAGAATATACAAATAAAAATTGCATCTCTCTCTTTCTCTACTTTTTCTCCAAATGGAATGGTCTAGACTCACTCACATGGATTTCCTGAAGCTCTCAGACATGTTACCTAGCAACCTAGCTGGCTGTCAAGAGTTCTCCACACTACTCTTACCACCTCTCATCTTAGCAAAGTAAACTCAAACTGCTACTAAATGTCATTCTGACATTAACATGCCAACGCCGAACCTGTCCTCGAGCCGAGCGCCACTTCCACATCAAAAATGTATGATCTCTCTGGACACCGAATGGCATTTCATAATAACTCCCACCTGTAGGATCATGCCAAGTACAGAATGCCTCACCACCCATAAATGCATTACAGATTGAACACCACACCACCCAAACGCTCCCTAGATAGCCAACAAGCTCCGGCCTCAAGGCACATCAGACACTGGCTGTTTGCTAACAGCATCGCATCCCACCCCCCAAAATAATCCGCCTCCACTCTTCACCTTTGTCTGGTGCAGTCCCGTGTCTGCAGGCACAGCCTCGGGCTGGACAAGTGGTGCCCAGGCCACCCATGGTGTGCTCACCCAGACCAGGACCGAGACACCAGAGAGGCCATATGGGCTCAGACTGGCACCCTGGATCTCTGTTGGGAATGTGCCAGCCTGTCAGCATGGATGACTTAGCCACTCACCAGTGGCACTCTGGAGAGGAGCGCCATCTGGTGCAACACCTCCACCAACCCCACCATCCCAGTCCACACTGAGTCAGAAAGAGGGAAGGGGAAAAAAACAAACAGCTTTTAGGCATAACAGGTAGATCTGAAAATCTCATCACATCCAAAATAGAAGAATATATTGTTTTAGGATTGGAGTCTGGAAACCTTTTGAAAGAGTGTTATCCCAGATCCTAAAGTTGATAGTACAACTTATCTAGACATTCACATTTACATAATGTTTTCTTTAAAAAAAAATATGTTCATATATCAGCTGACATGGTGGTTAAACAAGAAGCGTGGTTCCTGGTTCGATCCTGAGATCGGAATACCATCTGATCGGAGCTTATCATGTTTGCATGGGTTTCCTCTGATTATTTGGTTTTTCCCACCTCTCAAAAACATGCCTGTAGGTGGAATGGATATTCTAAATTGGAAATGAATGTGCATGGTGCCCTGTGATGGACTGCATCCCATCCTGGGTGTATTCTCCCATCACACCCTCCCAGGATAGGCTCCGGATTTACCACGAGCCTGACCAGGATTAAGAGCTTACTGAAGATGAATGAGTAATTAAATTGCCATCTTGCAGGTACCTTATTTGACAAGTCTCATATCCCATTTTCTTCTCTTAATTCTGCCTCTGGTGAACACATTTACTGCTTCATATTAAGTTTTATTACATTTAATTATTTGGCAGAAGATTTATTCAAAGAGATGCATGACTGAGGCATGAACCATTTGAAACACAGAATTGATTAAAAATATGAAAGTTTTCTTCTTTATTGCTGCTTTATTGTTGCAGAAGGCTGCATCTTGCATTAAGATACCTTCTTAATCCCAGCCCCCAGGGTGTAATTATGACCTCAGCTTTTAAACTTGAAATTTTTACATAATCTGTCTGTAAACTGAGTTGTACATGACAAATATATTTCTACAGAACAAGCAATGCTGGATATAAAAATGCCACTGCTATGGGAGCTTTGGAAGGAAACCCTAAATGATTAAAGAGGCCAAGAGTTACACAGCATCCCAGGGGCATGTGTCTTAAAGGTGGGGTCAGCAATTCAATTTGTATGCCAGATCATTTTTTTCTTTCTCTAGTATTATTTTGCCAAGATCTATGTAGCACAACTGCTCAGAGGTGAAACTACAGACTTTGTAATGCTAAACAAATGATGTGGACCTCCAACCAGTTAGGAAAATGAGAAGTCTCTATTAGGGATGTAACCGAATGTGAATAAATTATTCAGAACGAACAGATAATGTGTTCTAAACAGATACAAATACAGATATGAATAGGAGGTGCACTATTAATTAATGTTTTTTTTTTCTTTAGAGCTTACTTTAAAGGTTCAGAGGGCATCTGGTTGAGACTAGAGATGTCCTACAAGGAACTGTACATGAGCAGAAGCTTCTTACTTTCATGCAGGGGAGCAGTCAGATATAAAGCTCACAGGATAAAGAAAGACAGCGTTCATTAACGTGAACATGAGTCACTGCGTGATGCATTTACAAGGTTCAGTCATTCATCCTTAGTAACTGCCTGGTCAGGGTTGCAGTTTAAATTAGGCTACTAGTTTGTTTATATTTTTTGGAAATAAAACCAATTAATTGGTTCATTAGAAAATATGAGGTATGGCCTGTTTCCTGGTTATTTCATGACAAATTAAGGAGATAAAAGGACTGGAGTTGATAGCGAGCATTGAATTTGCATTTGGTAGCTGTTTGTAGCATGGGACCTCTCAATATGTGGTCCGAAGAGGTGCCAATGCAAGTGAAGGAGGCCATCATTAGGCTCAAAAACACAAAAAAGACCTATCAGAGAGATAGCAGAAACTTTAGGAGTGGCCAAATTACAATCCAATTACTTAAAAAGAAAGATAATGCACTGGCAAGCCCAGCAATACTAAAAGACCTGGAAGACCGCGGAAGACAACTAAAGTGGATGATCACAGAATTCTTTCTGTGTTGAAGAAAAACCCCTTCACAACATCTAGGCAAGTCAAGAACACTCTGGAGAAAGTAGGTGTATCATTGTCAAAGTCTACAATCAAGAGACACCTTCATGAATGTAAATACAGACGGTTCACCTCAAGATGCAAACCACTGGTAACACTCAAGAACAGAAAGGCCAGATTAGACTTTACTAAAAAAAAATCTGATGCAAGATTAAATTGTACCAGAAAGATGGGAAGAGAAGAGTATGGAGAAGGTAAGGAAGGGCTCATGCTCCAAAGCATACCACATCTGTCAACTCTGTCATCTGTCAAACATGTGGAGGCAGTGTTATGGCATGTGCATGTATGGCTGCTAATGGAACTGGGTCATTGGTATTTATTGATGATGTGACTGCTGATAGAAGTAGCAGGAGGAATTATAAAGCGTGTAGAGCTATACTTTCTGCTCATATTCAGTCAAATGCTGCAAAACTGATAGCACAGCGCTTCACGGTACATATGGATAATGTCCCAAAACATTTTATCTTCATCGTTCCAGGAGGTAGGTGTAAATTTTAAGTTATACAGTGTGTTGCATAAGTATTCACCCCCCTTGAACTTTCACACAATTTGTTGTGTTACAACCTGGAACTGAAATGGACTTCATTTGGATTATATGTCATAAATCGACACAAAATAACCCATAATATTGAAGTAGGAGGAAAAAAAGCAACATAGTTTGCAAAATTATTTTGCAAATTCCCTGTTTACCCAGTCACTGACTTCAGGTGGACATAACTTCTGTCACGGTTATGCCATATTCATTGAATTTTTAAAAAAATAATGAATTAAATGGTGCTCCATTATATACAAAGTTTGAGATATTTTTTATAACAAAACCCTGATTTATACCTTTCCAAAACTTGTTTTGATAGCTCCTTGAGCTTCATGATTCACAGCAGTGGGGGTGAATACTTATGCAATCAAAACTTTTTTTTTTAATTCTTGCAAACTATATTAATTTTTCCATGGATATCTGTGGGCTATTTTGTGTCAATTCATGACATACAATCCAAATTCGGTCCATTTCAGTTCCAGGTTGTAAAGTTGAAGGGGCGTGAAAACTTATGCAACACACTGTATAACTTAAGGCTACATAGTGACAATTACATCCAATCTAGGCTAAGATAGAGTTTATTCTTGACTGGTGCGTCCCGCCCTGGTGCAACAGATCCTTTAGAGTGAGATGCTGTATTAGTTGGAGCTTTGATTTTCAGAGCAGCTAGCTTCCACCAAAATGGATGACTACAATTTTAAAGCAGATACTGCTAGAGTAGGCTGTGAGGCACAGGGTTTTTATCCTCATCTCTGACTGTAGAATAAGAGATGTTTGGTTGTTTTTGTCTCAAACCAGTCACATTAGGCAGGGTCAGAAAATGAACCAAAGCTTCTCACGTGTATTTGGTAAATGGCTTATTTGAAGAAACGACTATTTCGATAGTCATACAGGTTATGGTGAGACATTCTGCTGGGAGAAAAACAATAATAGCCAGCATATCCAACCAAATACCAACTATTTCCAATCTCAAAATATATTTTTTTCTGGGTACAAGTCGTCCTTGTGTACAAAGTTTGTAAACAAACCAAAGACTCCTGAACCTAATCTTTTTATTGGAGAAAAAATGAGAATTTCACCAACAGTGTCCATTGGAGAGAATTTTAAAAAAATCATTAAAACATTTTTTGTTTGGTTCTATGGCCATGCTCCCTCTCAGCCTCTGCCCGCACAGGCTCCTTTGGCAGGAGAGAAGAACAAGCAGCCATGCATTACTCCCCAAGGTTTAGACACCAAACACCCACAATCCAATCTGCCTATCAGTTTGACAAAGACATTTGAACAAGCCACATGAATTTCCCACACATTTTTTTCCCTCCATTGCCATCATGTGCAGTTACAGTGCAGTTATGAGCAGACCTTTTGAACAACAGCAATCAAAAAAGAATATGAAAGCTTGAGAAGCAAGCTGAGGAACTTCATTTCTTTTCTTCTCTCAATCACTTTATGTCATTCTCTTCCTATAACATCTCATTCTCTTGATCTTCTTCCCTGCATTCTCTTCATTTTTGAACTAGCGCTAGCTGTACAGTTTGCTCTCTTTTTTTCCCCTGTACTAAGCTCTCTATCTTCTCTCTCTGTCTCTCCATTTCTCTCTCTGTGCTGGGATTTTGTTCTCCTAGCTCCAATAATGCTCTGGATCCTCCAAGGCCTCTCCTGCTCTCAGCGTACCAGTGCAATAAAGCATGGATCTCTGAGCTACACCACTATTTAACTCAAACGCCTGTCAAAGGCCTGTCCAGAGGGAGCACTCCAGTTGGGCTATATTTATACTTATCCACCCTGTCCATTTTCACCACATCCACCCGGCGTGGTTGAGTATCTTCTCACCTGGTAACTTGACCACTTTTTTTCCTGCCACAATAGCCAGGTTTTCATCTGGGTGATATTTTGCAAGAAAGGTTTTAGCGATATATAGTGCTTGCCAATGAAATCAGAAATATTGAAATATTGGTAATATTTTCTATTGGTAATATGTTGACAAAACCTTTTTTTCCTATTGACTTTAGCACACAAATTGGTTTGTCTAACAACCATTCTCTGTAATAACTCCAGCTTTTAAAGGGAAAAAATCTACCCACTTAATATTTTCACAGTACTTCACAGGAATATATTATTCTTAAAATCGATTAGTCTTTGGCAGTACTACTTTCAGGTGACATGATGGTGGATGTATCTAAAACGGTATATGATGTGTGCATTTGAAAATTCCCACCAATTTGAAATCAGATAGCTGTGACCATGACTCAGAGCGGCTCATATTGTTTTATGGTATTTTTCTCCCCGGCGCAAGGCTGTATATTATACACTAACAGGAAAACAAATGTGCACCTCCATGTTTGAATTATGTGCTATAAGCTGATACCTTCCACAGTCTGCTTTGAACAATTTTTGTCTCAAATCATACAAGATATAAGCTCGTATAAGGCTGTAATACGTATGTCACATCAACAATTTATACGAAATACCTTTTCATGCAAGCACTTAACCTTAAAATGTTGATGAAGTGTTTAAGCTCCGCCCACTTAGCCCAATCAGATCATGTCATATAATCCTGGAAAAGTTCTCAAAATATTTTTTTTATAAGAACCCCAAAATCTGTGTTGCTAGATGATCTGTAATGTGCAATCCTATCTCTACGTTCTCAAAATGTTGATCATTGTTGCTTTTATAATAGAATTTATACTAAAAAATTTAAAAAATATATTTTATAACAACAGCACATGGTAATGTCTTGATAAAAAGTTAAATAAATGATTTACCAAATAAAAGTTTTTCTCTAAACATTGTAATTCTAACATTATCCAAGGGGTAGATTTTGGTTTTATAAAGTATGCAACTTCATGTATATTTAATTAGATAAAACTTCATTTGCATGGATAAATGCACTTTTTTTTGAGAAAGTTCCAAAATTACAAGATACACTTGTAAGTATGTCAGCAATCCACTGGCAAAGATTGATTGTGATATCTTTTGTTTAATAAAGTTGTTTAAAAACTTTTTGTAATTTTTCTTGTGACAAGTCGCCATCGTCTTAAGGATGCTGTTTACTGCCGAGAATCTCCAAGACAGAAGAATTATATCCTGAGACACTTTAAGAAAAAACTTTCAGCCTCCTGCAGGAAGTGATGTCATCAAACAGCTCTTTATTGGAAATGAGCTACCGCCACAAAAGTTCATGTTTTTTACCGCTACTCTTATTGCTTGCATTATTAACATGAAGTAGATAGAAACTTAGCTGATGCTGCTAATGCTAACAGATCTACACACAGAATGTAATGGATAAGAAAGCCAGTGCTTTAGAGCAGTCAAAGGTTTAAGAGAGGTGCGCCAGTAGCTCAAGTTTACCTTCACCCACAGAGTAGATTTCAACCTAATGGAGAAGGAGAGATATTGAGATCGACCATCTGCTGGAGGTCAAACAGAGCCTTGAAAACTTTAATTAGCCTCGTGTTTGAGCTTAGCAGAGCTGTTCACTCATGAGAGCGCAGCAAGGCGCCTTTTGTGCAGCACGGGCCCAGCGCTAATAACCATCAGCCCTTTTTCTGACACTCCTTTCATTTGTTTTGTAGCTATACTTGTTGTTTCAGGAGAGTTGGGCTCCCCCCCCAAAGTTTTTTTTTTTTTTTTGCCTGTTATTAATTTGCACCATCTGTCTCTCAGCGATGTCAGTGCGCGTGGCAACATGACGTGAAGCTCTAGCATCTCTCGTTTATTTTTATCTCGTAACAAGAAACTGGCGAAAAGAGACAGCATGCCACTCAGACACCTTCACCCAGACACTCCTGGACCATATGGCTGGGAGGGAAACGAGTGTTTGACTCGGGGTACGAGTACAGTAGGCAAGAGTACTGATGTTACTGTAGATTTACCCTCGTGTTGTCGCCTAACACCATAGCGGCTGAGTCCTGTAGCCTACAGAGCTATTAGACACCTGTCCATTGCTTCACGCGTTAAATCCTGAGATATCAGAGTACAGAATGGTTGGTGCAAACAGACATGATTTATACACTTGAGTTAAGATGAATTTTAACTAATAAATATTACACAAATTATATTTTCACAAATTCGCCATGCAAGTACAGTTCAAATAATTTTATATCCTACAGTTGCTGTACAAGTCATTTTTCATTATACTAAGTCTTATCATATCTTATACCACAGCACTGTTAAATTCTCTACTGAAGCTGTTGATTAATTTAATATAACAGCAGCTTTGAAAGTAGTTCCCAACTGCTTCATGTGCTCATTGTCATTTCTACACTGTTAACTGTACAGGGACTTGGAAGGTGGATGCTTCACATAAACAGATAGTTTTTAAAATGGTGTATATTAGTTGATATGGTGAGGTTCTCTGTAAGGAGACGTTTATGGAAGGAGCCTCCAGCGTCAGCACTTTGAGATAAAGTTGTTCCCGTCTTATCAGAGCATGACTTTGCACGTTCCAGTTTTTCTCTAACAGTAAGGAAGTTTTTCGTCACAGGAAGATCTTCAGGACAGTTTACGTATTGCGGCTTCTCGATAACATGACAAGCTGTGTTTTTAGTTTTTGTCTTATTGACTTTAAGGGATAGAAGAAACAGAAGCTGGCAAAGGAACAACTGTTTATATCTGCTATAAGTGATAACAGGAACTAACCTGTTTAACTGACGTTCCACAACATTAAATGTAACTATAAATGGATATAAAATATGACAAGTCAATCTTTCATTCATGAAAGAGTTGTAAATGTTGAATATTTGTTGTCATATAAAAGGAATAAAATGCTCCAGGAAGTGCTGTTATTGGAAAATAATAGACTCTGGGGTGGTAACAGTAACTCCGATCCAATCACACCACGCTGTCATTGATTAATTTCCTATAACAGCATGCCACAGAGTGTTTTATTCCTTACTTCATGCACTATTGTTGAAAAAAAATGTCTTATTTTAACTTCCTTTTTAAGGTAATCATCTACATTGAGATCTATTCCATTTAAATATGTTTTCTTATCACGTTTTTATCAAGTAAAGGCTTGGTAACGTCACTTACGATGTGCTAGGAGTGATACTGCACAATGAGCAGAGGCTTGTGGTGTGGATATGTCCTGAAGCAGAGATTGGGAACAGGCGATATGTCATTATTTGGTGAAGAATTCTGGGAAATGGAGTTCACATTTACAGACAGAGCTGACGTGACCGGTAAAGGTAATACTGAAGGCTTAGACCTAAAATGGGCTTTCACTATTAAATATTAAGTGATTCTATTAAAGTCTTAATTCATTATTTAGATTATTTCATCAATTCAATGTATATGGATGTACACGAGCACATGAATTTATGTATGTGCTATCTGTGCAGTTCAATTATCCACCATGAAGAACTCTTAACTCAAAACCAACACAAGATATTTGTAGATCATTTGATGGAATATATAATGATAGTGTTTTTTTTTTTTTTTTTAGGAGTGTGTTCATGCATCCATGATAGCAGGAGAGATCTTTCATAAAGATTCATGGGGTGTCTCATTATTGCGATGTTTTTAATTAAGTCACAAGAGATACGTCATTTTTGATTGACATCTGTGTGGACCTGAGGGGGCAGGGGGAGGGGGAGGGGGAGGGGGAGGGGGGCGTCATAATGAGGTTGCAATGACACTCACATCAACCCCTTCACAATCTGTGTGTGTGTGTATGTGTGTGTGTGTGTGTGTGTGTGTGTTTGCTGTATGACTAATTAAATGTTTTTGAAATGTTGAGATCATTGCACAGATTGTTGGTGCTTAAATCTGCAGCACCAAATTAACAGCGTCTAATCTAGTACTGAACACACAACCAATCAGCAAAGTCTGGCAAAGACAAGACATATTGGCAGCCTTCACTAAACACACACAAGCACACACACACACACACATTTTTCTTACTATACTTACTCACCTAAATCTAACCCTAACCACATTTTGGCACTTTTAGTTTAAAAAAAGTCATATTTTTAAATGTTTTCCTCATGGAGACCAGTCAAAGGTCACCACAAGGTCAAAATGATCAGATATTCCTATCCTTCTGGGGACATTTGGTCCACACTCCTCATTTAATAAAGGCCAATTAATCAACACCAGTGGTTTATTATACTTAATAATTAGACTACCAGATACCAAAAGCAAAAAAAAAAAAAAAAAATTTAAAATAAAATTGAATAATATACTAGTAAATACAAAAAATACAAACACTAGAAATGTTGCTTTCATATTTAACTGAAATAAATAAAATAATACATCAAAATAAAATAAGAATTAATTTCTATTTTTGTTTTCCTGCAACTTTCATGTGACTTATATGAGATTTATATTACAGTAGTTTATTGTAGTTCACTTTTTGGCTTAATGAATATTGAGTTTTAGGACAAGTCTACTTAAAAGTGCAAAATTAGAGGCGGAGCTAATGTAAATACATTAATATAACACCCACAATGTGATTTACTAAAACCGAACAGCGAATATTTACACTAATTAGTACGACTGAAGAGCAGGCATTATATTTGTATTATATTATATAATCATTAATATGGTGGTTTTCTGTCAGGAGATGTTTATTTAATATGTATAGAAAGGAGTCTCTAGTGTCCGCGCTTTGACGTAAAGCTGTTCCTGTCTTATTGGCACAGGAATTTGCATTTCCCAATTTTACAGTAACAGTAGGTTTGTTCTTCAGGATAGTTTTGTGGTATGGTTTATGTTTTGTTTTTCTCAATAACATTTAATTATTATTAACTTTAAGAGAGAGAAATAAGAGGTTGGTGAGGGAACAACTGTTTATCTGCTATAACATAAGTGATCACAGGGATTTAATGTAATGTAACACCCGCAATGTGATTTCATAAAACCGAATGTCTCCAGAGCAGCAAATATTGGTGCTAATTAGTACTACTGAAGAGTAAGTATTATATTTGTAAAAGCCTGTTTCAGCCAGAATTATACCATTCACTGTGTTTTAATAATGAGAATGACTTAATATTACCATGGCAACATTGGTTTTAATGTCTGGTGGTGGAAGGTTAGATTTAGATTTAGATGTGTGTGTGTGTGTGTGGTTAGGCTTCGTTTCACTTTACTTGTTATTTTGTTGCATACACAAATTAGCTTGTGTTATTTGGGATCTCTGTAAATCAGGGCCTTTAGGTTCTGGATTACGTGACAGATTCATGTGGTGTTTTGTTGCTTTTGGAATGAATCACTGCACATCTTTGTTAGTCTCATTCTTGCAAACTTGTAAACATTTTGACTCAATTTGTTAGCATTAGGGTTACGTTTAGCCTACATACATTTATTTATATATATATATATAAATTAATGTATGTAGGCTAAACGTAACGTAACGTAATATATATACATTTATTTATATATATATATATATATATATATATATTTACATATATATATATTAGTATACTATATTATACTATACTATAGTATAATATACATTTATTTATATATATATATATATATTTACATATATATATATTAGCTTTATTTATATAAAATTGAGTGAAGTGGAACAAAGTCAGCCTTGTTTGTTTTAATTTGTACAATTTTTTTTAATTAAATTGTGTCCCAAAAAGTACATGCCTGGTTTATTATAATCACACACCGTGTAGTAACTGTGTAGACAGGTCATGTTTTTTTTATTATTTAATAAGAAATTAAGGTAAAAAAAAATTAAGGTCATGTTTTTTTATTCATTTTATTATTTTGTTTTATTTTATTTTACTTTATTATTATTATTTTTATTTTTTTTGCAAAAGTTTAATGTCCATTAAGTATTCATTTTATGGGCAGTTTCGAAAAAATGGATTGATGAACAGAAAATAAGTGTTATTGGTTTGTGTAACTGCCTACTCTATTTGTGTTTCAGAAACATTCATTTGGATAAGCAGCATACTGTAATTAAAAATGTCACACATCTACTTTTTCTCACATTCTCTCAAATTTTAAAAAAAAATTATTATTATTAATTGCAGAACATTAATGTAGGGTTGCCAGGTCTGCAGTTTTCTCTCATAATTGGGCTTGTAACTGCAGGCTAAATCAATCGATTGAATCTCCCTTTATGTGCTTTTATGTCTCATGTTCTATGTCTGCATTATTGAATCGTGTCTCGATGTGTGTGGGTGGATGTAAGTGTTTCTGGTGTAGTTAAAGGAGACAAAGGCGATTTTTCCAGAAGTGGACAGTAAAGAATCAATCACAGATTGATTGATTGATTGATTGATTGATTGATTTATTTGCTTATTTATTTGTTTAAAAAAAACTAAATATCAAAAAATTTACAATTCGTAAAATATAAAAAATATATATCCAAAGAAATAAAATAAATAAATAAATAAATAAAAACTACATAAGTAGACAGTCTAACCAAATGTATATTAATTAATATTTGAAAAAAAATTATATGTATTTATTCCCGTAGTCTGCCTGCATAAATACTATGTGTAACATAGTAAGACATGAACAAATGAGAGAAAACAGATCCTACAGTGCTTGAGGATTTAGTCCTACAGTAGAGGAATGGTGTGTGTGTGTGTGTGTGTGTGTGTGTGTGTGTGTGTTAGGCGTACTCTTATTGCCCTGTGAGGCTCGGAGAGGTGAGAGAGGTGGGTAATTGAAAGCCACGTCATTATATTCAGCTTTATCTTCTCCTCCACCTCCATCTCCCTGCGCTCGTCCTCTGCTCCGGTCCCATCTCACGCCTCTATTGTCTCCACAAAAAGCCGCCTCTTTCTCCCTGCAGGCGTCGGAAAAGACCGTCCTCTCCAAGATCTCAATCCGGCAGCTGAGTTGTTTTCTCCTCTTCTTTTGTTCCGCAACCTTCCGGCTGCGGCAGCGGGCCTGAGGGGGGCTTCCTGATTAGAGTCATTGGACGTTGTGTGGAGTAAAGAGATGAGCAGCCTCACACACACACACACACACACACATACAGGAGCAATGATTGGCATGATTGAACCTGGGAATTTAACTTTGAGAATTGAGACTGAAGCAAATGATAGATTATGAAAGCGTATCCCATTATTATAATACTTCTGATTCTGAATCTGATCGGTCAATTTTCTAGAACATCAGCTCAGACAGTAGTTCTGGCTGTAATTCAAATCACAGGTTTATATTAATGTGCTTGTCCTAATAAGTTATTGTTTCTATAGTAACAGTTCATTCATGGGTAATATGCCAAGCTGCATTTTTTTGTCTGGTTTACTTAAAGAGAGTGAAAAAACAGATGCTGGTGAGAGATTGACTTTTTGCTTATAGCTGCTGTAAGGTAAGTGATAACAGGAGCTAACTTGTTCACAACATTAAACGTAACTGTAACGTACGTTGAGAGGCTTGGACGCAAGTGCGTACACTCAGTATGAGGTCTTAGGGCAAGTACACAAATCAGTATCCATTTTCCAGGCAGGGGTCAACAAGTAGAACAAGCAGGTAAAAGCGGAAACGGATAATCAGTACTCAAAAACAGAGAAAAAAAGGCGAAGGTAGTAACGTTCCATTCAACTACAGGCAGTAACTCATAATTCTTGATCTCCAACCAGGACCAACCAAAGAAAACACCCCCTCAACTCGGAATTTCTACTTGGGAACTTGGGATGGTCTCCTCAACTCCGAATGAGTTCCTCCAAGTTCAGCAAGTGGCATCAACTCAACATTCCAAGGTAAGTTGAATGCAGCATAATACCAGAACAATGAAAAAACACAGAAACGCGGCTCAGAACATAACAGCAAAAATGCATGATAAGTATTCTCAAGGAGACAAAGATATGGAACAGAGACTGGCGGAATAAAGAACAGGTGTATGCAATCTGGATATACACAAATCACAGGACGGGGTGGAGGCAAAACTCAAAATAAAAACAAACACAAAACCACATGATATGAACGCCAAACACAACATGAAAACCATGCTCATAGCACTTCGATGTGTGTCATGCACTGAGAGGGGAAATCCATGATAGTAACTCTAATGGGATTAAAAAAAAAGTACAACATGTTAGTATAAAAATTGTTGGCAAATTGCTGTGGTGCAAGAGGAATAAAACACTTCAGGATGTGCTATTATTATAAAATCATCAACTTCAGACAGTAACTCTGCCTAATCACACCACTTCTTTGCTGATTATTTTCCTATAACAGCACACCCCCCCCCCCAGACCTGCAGACTCTGCTTGACTGTCAATCGTGGCTACAATCAGGGTATAAAATCGTGTAGTGTAGCTCTGATATAAGTCATATAGCTCAAGAGCAAAACTTAAGAAGCAACCATTGGACACCAAACCAAAGCTTTTGCCAAACCCTACCTTTAAATCAAGAATATACACGAATATATGGACTCCACAAGACCACTGAAGGTGTGCTGTGGTATCTGGCACCAAGACGTTAGCAGCAGATCCTTTAAGTCCTGTAAGTTGCAAGGTGGGACCTCCATGGATCAGATTTGTTTGTCCAGCACATCCCACATCCCCCTGATCAGATTGAGATCCAGGAAATTTGGAGGTCAAGTCAACACCTTGAACTCTTTGTCATGTTCCTCAAACCATTCCTGAACAATTTTTGCCGTGTGGCAGGGTGCATTATCCTGCTGAAAGAGGCCGCTGCGTTTAGTGAATACTGTTGCCATGAAGGCTATCCACCCAGTTATCCACATGATGAAAATAAAATGCGATTCATCAGACCAGGCCACCTTCTTCCATTGCTCCATGATCCAGTTCTGATGCTCACGTGGCCATTGTAGGCACTTTCGGCAGTGGACAGGGGTCAGCATGGGCACTCTGACCGGTCTGTGGCTACGCAGCCCCATATGCAGCAAGCTGCAATGCACTGTGTGTTCTGACAAATTCTATCATAGCCAGCATTATCTTTTCCAGCAATTTGTGCTACAGTAGCTCTTCTGTGGAGTTGGACCAGCCTTCACTCCCCACAAGCATCAATGAGCCTTGGGCGCGTATGAACCTGTCGCTGGTTCAATGGTTGTCCTTCCTTGGACCACTTTTGGTAGGTGCTGCCACTGCATACAGGGAACACCCCAGAAGACCTGCCATTTTGGAGATGCTCTGACCCAGTCGTCTAGCCATAACAATTTGGCCCTTGTCAAAGTCTCTCATATCCTTATGCTTGCCCATTTTTCCTGCCTCCAACACATCAACCTCGAGAACTGACTGTGCACTTGCTGTTCACCCTTGACAGGTGCCATTGTAACGAGATAATCAATGTTATTCACTTCGCCTGTCATTGGTTTTAATGTTATGGCTGATCGGTGTACATTTGGCTTGATGTTCCACAGTGTTCATATCATAGCATGTCCTTGTTTTATTTATCTCCTTCCTCCATTCCTCTCCTGCTGGGTTAACCTCAAGCACACTGTGTTCACTGAACTCCGGTCAGCCAGCTGTGGTTCAGCAGGGTGCCACATGGTACGGCCCATCGGAGCCCAGGCTCTCGGGTGAAAAGCCAGCGCGGATTCACAGCGAGGCACTCAACAGCTGTGGAGTCCTGCTGGGATTTAGGCCTGGTCAAGACTAATAAGAAATTCCAGGGTAATGATGAGGGTGGATTGGGGTGAGGGTAGAAGTAGCATAACAAAATGCAAATTTCCACGTGGTTGTTTCGTGCATCTAGAATCTGGATTGCGTCCTGATAAGATAACAAATCCGATTGGTAATTCAAACTCATAGCAGTTGACCACCGACTTCTTGTGTTGGTGTTTCTTGGCTTTTTTTAATTTCACATTTTTAAACTTTTATAATTTGTAAAAAAAAAAATGATAAGAGGAATGTTTATTCAAGATTAGCACCCAATTTACATCAAAACTGGAAAGTTGTTAATCAGGCATACGTTGTGCTGCATAATGTACCAACAAGACCAATGATAACCAAATTAAAATGTACTTACAGATTTAGTAAAAGATTTAAAGGAGCTGTTAACAACGTATTAAAGGAGCAGTTTGTCATTTTCAGAGCTCTCTGCTGCCTGTTATATGAATTGCACCTGTAAGGAAATTAATGATGAGTGAAACTCTGTTGAAACTGCATGCTCATCACTTCCTGTTTAGGTAAAGGAGGCAAAGCTGGGCAGCTTTATTCATTCTGGGGGTGGAGCTCATTTCAGGGCTGGAAAAATGTAAACAGATGTCTGAAACTAAGAAAGTACAGCAAGTCAAGAGCATAGCAATATTGCAAAATCACCATTTTCCTAAAATGATATCATTGTTACAGAAACATTCTAGAAACATAGTTAAATAATATTACAAACTGCACCTTTAAGAGTGAAAGTAAAAAAGGAGCTTTTTTCCCACTTTAATAAAGCGGTTAGGAGTTCACACCAGCTTTATATGCTGTCATGTACACAATGTACAGCGTGACTAGTGGAGCTCAGTCAAATCCCCGGTCTTGCAGTAACACCTGTCGTCTTCCATCCATGTCACGAGAGCAGGGCCTCATGGGAAAGGAGATTCTTGCTGAAAAACTCGAAGGCTGGTGTTTTCTCCCATCTGGCGGCTGACAGTGACCACGGCCTCTATTCATTTCCCATCCCAAAGTTCCGTCACACAGGAAATGAATCGTGCTGCCTGACGTGGAGGCATGAGAGACTTCCTGCAATAAGAGGCGAGCGGAGGAGTGATGGATGGCGTAATGATGCGATTCTGGAAAATTATTTATTCCCTATATGTCACTGCTGGGCCTCTGTGTGAGATACGGCTCAACTTGGTGAAAGTTATAGACTGTAGAAAAGTGTGAATTGGATTTTATTTATTATTCTGATAAACACTGTGGCTGAAGAGGTTTATTTAAATCCAAAGTTAAGTATGAGTCAGTCACTTAAGAAGGAACGTCCCCATAACATTATCAGGTGATTTTGTTCTGCTGGATACGGTTGTAAAAAAAAATTTCTGTAAGGAATAAACCACTCAGGGACATGCAATTACAGGAAAATAATAACAGGATGGGTTGAAATCACTGTTACTCGATTATTTTCCTATAACAGCACATCCCAAAGTGTTTTATTTACCACTCTTATACCATAGCTATTTGCCCAATTAATTCAATGTTTATTAATGTTAATTAGTCCCTATGATAAGTTAAATTAATTGACACCTTTGAATAATCAGATTTGAGAATTCAACAGTGATGTGTTATAAATGATGTAGTCATTAAGACATTCAAAACTGTACATATTTGGTCCTGCAGGTCTTAAACATCTCTATAGTAGCACAAAGGAACACTCGGTTAGTTCTGAAGATGTCGGAAAGATCGCTCTTTGTTCTGTTTACCAGCCCCTACAAACCAACATATTTATATCTTTTATGGATTTTCAGAGGACATCCTGAGATATGATTTTGTTAGCCTGTTGCAGGAGAAACAAATGATGTTGACCACCAACATCTGACCAGTCAGGACAGATAGGCGATTGACTCACCTGTCAATCATGTTGCCTAACATTCTGGTGTACGTATGTTAGGATTTTGACCTTCTGCTAACCGCCAATAAAAATACCGACTGCACCTTCAAATATGTTTATTGCTTGTCTTTCATTTTCTCATATAGCTGCCTGTGTACCTGTCCAAACTCTCTCTCGTCCTCTCTTTCTCTCCCTCTCTCTCTTTCTCTTTCTCTCTCTCCTGCCACTTCCCCTTAATCACACACCAGGTTATCGATTTTAGGATGCATTTTTCAGAAAATAACACCTGACTGATGGTGCATCAATAACCAAAACAACATTATCTTTTGCAGACAAGACATTTATGGTGTGTGTGTGTGTGTGTGTGTGTTTCTGTGTGTGACCCCCACCACTAAATGCACCACTAAAGTTCCCAAGTTTCCAAATTCAACTAAACATTGAGGTTTTTTTCTATGTTTGCAATAAAAAGTGGTGAAAAAAGAAAATCGTTGAAAGCGCTCAGCTTGTGCGATCATGATTAATTAGCTGCCGTCACGGCTTCTACATAGGGGATGGATCACCTTTTAGAATGGAAAGGAAGGAGGAAGGGAAAGTGTCTGGGGCCTGAAGGTTGAAGACAGCCAGCGAGAGAGGCAGAGAGGGAGCATCATTTCCCCTGACAGCTGGCAGACCAGTAGTGCCCAGGCTAGTGTCCTGTATATACCACTAAATCACACACACCCTTGTCTTACTATCCTTGCAAGGACCTTCCATTGACATAATTATTAATGTAGCTAATTAATGCTATGCCTAACCTTAACTAACCTTAACCTTAGTAATTAAAATGAAACTTTTTGGACTCTGGTTTTCAAATAAAAGCTGCAGTTTTTGTAAATCTATCATTGTGGGGACATTTAGTCCTTACCATGATATGAAAACATGCCCACACCCACAGAGAGAGAGAGAGAGAGAGAGAGAGAGAGAGAGAGAGAGCAGTAAACATATTTAAAGGTGCAGTCAGCATTTTTAGTGGCAGGCAGCTGAAGCTCAAAATGTTAGAGGCAGAGCTTTCTGAATTATTGGCACCTTTTGTGTTATAAATACCAGATTCCCATTTCTTTAAGTTCAAATTATCACTTGTGTTCTTAGCCCTCATGTTCCGTTCACTACTTAGCAATGTGTCGTAAGCTTTAAAATTTACTTTAAAATGTCCACTTTAGGCCAGTGGCAAGCTTGTGTGTGGGTGTGTGTGTACTGTATGTGTGTGCAGGTAGAAGTAAAAATAAGGCCATATTTTAACATTACATTTATTCAAAGTTGTCAGGATACACTCCAGATACAATACGCATGAAACGACGAGGCGTAAATGGGGTTATTTTCAATTGTAGTTCTAATGACTCTTGGTGAAAATTGTGAGACTCTCTGAGGAAAGGTTTGTTTTGTCCAAACATGTGTTGTTACAGAACTGAGAACTGCAACAATTTGCCTATAAATTTGGGAGCTTATTTTACAAAAACCTTTTGTTTTTCTAATGGTGAAGGATGACAAAGTGATTTTACAGTTTGCAATCTCCTTTATATATCATACAGTAATATGAATGACAGGTTCAAGAATAACACTTTTCCTCAAGCATTCGGCTCTTAAAATAAAGCCCTTGTATTTGTATAGGAATCGTTTTTGTTGAGAGACAGGAAATTATCTTCTGATGTTTGAGTGGAAAAATTGAATTATTGTGTGTAACGTTTTCTTCGTACAAACGTTTTTGCTCATTTTCACAAAGGGTGCCAATAGTTATAAAGTCTGTCTCTGTACAGCTGGTATGTTTACAGTCTCCAGCACACCCACACACAAACAAAGCTCATCATCTGAAATGCAGCGTACATGTCACCTGTGTCGTTTTTCTCTTCTGGATGTGTCATCTACGCTGCCTTTTCTCCAATCTTCAGTTACTACATTTAGCACTATGAGCTGCTAATTATACTTAGTGAGGTGGGAACAAGTTCTTTTTTCTCTCTCTGTCTCTCTCTCCATCTCTGAGCACTCGAATGTCATCACACGTTTATTTAATCTGTTTCTTCTGTGCTTTTCCAAATTCTTCTCAGAAAGAGAGGCTCACATGTAAGGCTTCTTTCCTTCCTTCATACCAAAGCAGAAGCTGCTTGTAAGAGTACAAGTCTCAAATTGCTGGGGACAGATAAGAACACACACCCTGATGTGTTCATGTTCAATTTCCTTCCCTGATATAACAAACAGCTTGCCAATTTGGCAGAAGATCCTTGAAGTTAACAAATTAGCAACATTGCTGGAAGCATGCTAGTTATGACAGCTTCTCTAACATATAGCTTGGAACATAGATACATGCATCAGTGAAAGCTGAAAATCTCTGAAGATCTAACCTGCATATGAAAACCTCAACAGGTTAAACAGCTGTTTAAAAGGAGCAGAATCAGCTCACAAGATGATTTATTCTGTTTTTACAAGCCTGCAGTATTTTTTCCTAGCCCGTAATGGCTATTATGGCTATTAAGTTTTAATTAAAGCACATCGTATAATGCTTCACGCTTGCATGTAATCGATTTTTTTTTACCAGTTCTTCATGGTTTAAAAGTCACTGTGGACTTTTGTAGGTCAGGGTACAATCACATACCATATGCTCATGCAACAGCCTTATAATGCAATATATATATATAGATGTACTGATATACCCGTTGATATACCCGTTATATATTGATATACTGATATACCCCTGATATACCCCTGATATACCCGTTGCTCCGCAAGTAACGACTATTAATTTGCATGTGCAATCGAATTAATTGTGCATGCAGTTTGTGGGCATATTAAAGGTAATTTACCAAGAATTGCGTGAATAATACCACATTTAAAATAGGCAGAGGTAACAACATGTAAATGAGGGTTTGTGTGTGTGTGTGTGTGTGTGTGTGGGTGTGTGTGGTAAATGTTCTCAGAAGTCACAGCAAGTTTGACTTTCAGAGAAACTCCCTGAGGAGTCAAACTGAAGTTGAAACTCAAGCACAGAGATGCATCATAAATGGTTTAATGTACAAAATGAGCATAAAATAGAAGCCTTTATACAGGAATGTGTGTTATATTAATAAGGTATACACTACTAGTTGCAATAAAGCTTGGACATATTTGCTCATAGAAGGGTTTTCTTCACTTTTACTACAATTTTCTACAATTTTAGAATAGTAATGACATTAACACCATGATAGCACATAACACATATGGAATTATGCAATGCAACACATTTGCACTTTTATTCAGAAAAGTGTTAAACAAATCCAATCTATTTTACATAAATCAACACTGTGTCTGATGATGCTTTGCAGACTCTCATCATCTTCTCAACCAGCTTCATGAGGGAACTTCACCCAGAATTTTGTTCCCAAATAATCTGAGCTTGTCACTGCTTGCGCTGTATTCTACGGTGAAAACTTCTTTAGAGAAAGCATTTAATTTTAAGTAAAAAACAATCAAAAAACCCTAAACTTAAAAATACATTTTGAGTCATTATTCTATTCCCTATTACTATTTACATGTGTCTTAGAAACTAATTCCAACCATAGGTAAATATCTTTAAAACAATGAAAATTCTACAGCTTTCAAGTGTGTTCAAAGTCTCTGTTCGCATCATGTTTGGATTTGTATCAGTATCAAATATGTGAATATTTATTCTGATTATTTAAGGTATAATTTTAATAAACTTTCTCATTATCAAAACTTAGTGAATGTTATAATTTCTCTTCACCTGGTAGAAAAGGGTTCCTGCAAATGTAATACCTGCCCTTCAGCCTTACTACTTTGCACACACAACCTACTATGTTCCCAAAATGACTTTCAAGCTGCAGTAAATCGTGTTACTGGTAGAAAACTAAGATATTTTGAACTTGAAAATGTGATGGATCTTTGTGCGTCACAAGATAGCTGCACTTGTGAGAGCTCAGTGTAAATGTTTTTTGCATTTTACAGTGTCTTCTTTCTTTCTCTGTGACATGTTATTGTTAATTCACTATGACCAACAAACTTGTCTTGACATCTGATTGTCACTCAATATGGACTATAAAGATACTAGAATTTTTTCCATTGTTTCAAGAGAGGTAGATGTGCTGACAGAAGACCATCAGGCTCACCAAGAAAAGTCGAGGAGAAGGCTCACGTGGAGTGGCCTCCACTCAAAAATGAAGGGAGCAAAAAAAAAACAACAAAGGGCGGAAACACTGTGGTGTAGGATTGTCCATCTTATTAGCAAATGACCTAACACATTTCTTGCTTCTTTAGGGGTGAACAATACATACCCAGCTATACAACTACCCCTCTACCAGAACAGCTACACCCTACTCCTGTGATCAAATGCTTGATCCCATGCAAAACCCATGCAAGGCACCAGGACCCGATGGCCATGTCCTCAGACCACAGGCTGTCCAGATAGAAGAGATCTGCACAACCAAAGACACAACAAATGAAGAGGTCTCTAAATCTGTCACCCAATCCTTTATCATTCAAAAGAATTACAGTTCCAGAGAAATGTTCTGCCTCCTGCCTGAATGACTATCAGCCTGCTGGGATGACCTGCACTATCATGAAGTGCTTCAAGTGACTAGTTAAAACCTGTATCTGCTCCTTCCTATGTGCCATCTCCAATAGCAACAGCTCTTCTGTTGAATAATTTCACACCATCGTACCAGACTCACCACAAAGTTCTGACATCTGGGGCTTAACATCTGTCTTCAGAACTGGGCCCTGGACTGCCTGACTGAGCAGACCCCAAGTGGTGAAAATAGCTACCACCACATGCTCCACAATGACTCTAAGCACAGATGCCCCCCAGGGTTGTGTACTCAGCCCTCTTCTGTACTTCCTGTTCACGCAAGACTGCATTGTTAAATACAACTCCAAGATCAGTTTTAAGTTCACTCACAGTACAACCATCTTGGATCCTATCACAAATCAAAATGAGGTAGCCTACAGAGAGGAGATTGGAGCAATGTCACAGTGTTGATATGATAATGACCTCTATCTCAAGGCGAGTAAAAGGAAGGAGCTAGTAGTGGACAACAGGAAGATGTAGGGGGAGGACATCAATGGAGCTGTAGTGGAAAGAGTCAAACTGCAAGTTCCTCAGTGTACACCTCATTGATGCTATCACCTCAACCCTCCACACAGACACCTGAGATTCTATTTTCTGGGGAAGCTCAAGAAGTTTGGAGATGATAGTGGCCTACAGGAAGTTGCAGGGTGGAGAATGCCAATACACATCAAAAGAGCTGTTTTGAAAAGACAGGAGTCCAACATCTTAACCACTGGACTACCACTGCCCTCCCTGCCCACTGCCAACCCTACAACAGTACACTGATAAGATTCTATTACCTAGAGAAGCCCAAGAAGTTTTGACCCTAACATCCTCACCAACTTCTATCACTGTTCCAAAGAGAAAATTCTGATGGTCCTGGAGCATTCTAGATCATTGTGTGATGCAGCAGTTGCTCTGCCCATATCCACAAGGCTCTCCAGAGAGTGTTGTGAACAGCAGAACTTATTACAGGCAACAGACTCCCAGTTTTACAAGACATTTACTAGTCATGGTGCCTGAGGAAGGCTTGCAAAATCACATCAGACTTCAGGTACCCAGCACTCAATCTGTTGTCTGAGCTGTCATCTGGCAGATGTTAGCAGAGCATCCAATCACAAACAACCAGGCTATCAAGTTACTAAACAGCCGCTAGTCCATTCAAACTACCAGTTTGTTACTAAGTCATTTTACATGTCCATTGCATTTCAAATTAACACATTAGTTTCATCTGTCTTTTATATAGCAATATACCAACAGATCTGAGGAAAATGTTCCCATAAAGAGTGATTTTTGCTTGTTTTTACTGTCACATTATTTGTATAAAAGACTTATTTGGTAGCTAGATAAATTGTTATCTTCAGTTAGATAAATTGTTATCTTTAGCTAGCTTATTCTCAGTATACCTGTGTATTAATTTAACCACTTGAAAGGTAAGCACTGTATATTAAACTCTCAAATTGTGTAAACACACGATATACAGTACTTGCCTTTCAAGTGGTTAAATTAGTACATAGGTATGCTAAGTGTTGCCAACTTAGTTACTCTCACTTAGTGTTGTTAGATTTGATGAGTTTTAGATTCCTTTAGAGACTTTATTTCAAAAAAGAGCCTAGCAGCAAAGCTAGTGATTTTCTGAGTAGATGTTAGAGACTGTCCTGCACTCGATACGGCTCTCCAGCTCACATCACAGCTTCTAGTTATATGAGTTGAGAGAGCAGGTTGACTCTACTCACCACCAGTGTGTACAGACTGACTGAGTAGTGCTTGTGTGAGCCATTGTTCCCAACGACCAATCACTGATCACCACTGTTCCCAGGGACCAATCACTGATCACCATTGTTCCCAGCAACCAATTATTAATCAATCTTGTTCCCAATGACCAATCACTGATCACTACTGTTCCCAATGACCAATCACTGATCACTACTGTTCCCAAAGACCAATCACTGATTGTTGCCATTGTTTGTCCCACATGCACGCTTCTTGGTGATATTTACAGTAACAAAAGTGAGTAATTTTATCAAAGTGGCTTCAGAGAAATCTTCCTTCTTAATGTAACATTGTGACATGCAAATGATCGTGAAACCCATGAATATGCAAATTACTCTATGACATCATCAGGGAAGTTCTAGCGACTTTTTGAGCATGCATTAGCTACTTTCCCCTGAAAAGAATTGCCAAGACTGTGCACACCGGCAAGACTGTGTACGTCGGCTGCTGTGATGTAGCTAACCAAACAGAGATACAGGTGATAATGGCTGTGGAACCTTCATGACTAAAGGAATTCAACACTGCATAACTTAATACTGCATTGCTAATGGGCTCGCATGTTACATGGCTATTAGCCAGATCTAGCACTAGAGAGCTTCAAGCACAAATTGGCCATTTTATTTTGTAATCCACCTCAGAAAGTGGAATGTAAATAAAATGCAATGTATTACTTAAGGATAAACCTCGAACAGATTTGCCAGCATCTGCAGAAGGCTCTTGACCCTCAACAGGTGCAAAGCGCCACGTAGGCGGTTTAAGACTGTGACAGTTTGTCTCACACTCCTTCGGAAAGCTTAAGGCCAGGCTCAGCTGAAAGGTGAGTGCGGCGGCATTGTCATGTTCCACTCTTTAACAATAATATCATTCGGTGTGACACACAGGCCTCGTTTTTGGAGACAGGCTGAAGCGTCAGCTCTGGCCGGGCTGCTGTGTGCCAGCCTCAGGCTTGTTACTTTACCCGCCAATCTCCGTGGGTGGGCAGTGTAACAGTGCAGCGTGCAGCGTTGCCCAGGCATGACTCTTCTAATTACTGCATGTTTCCCTGTGCTCACTGACACCACGTTCCTCGGCAATCTGTCATCCTTTCTCTGCCAAAGAAAATATGGATGCTGTACGGACCAATTCTTGGTATATATCTCAGTCCTCAGTCCTGCCTCTCTTTATTTTATAATCTCTCTGCTTTATCAGTCACACCATTTTTAAGTCTTTGGAATGCTGCTTTGAGGCTTTTAAATTCCACCTTTGAAAAATAAGAAAAAGCACAGGAGGGCACGTGCATATATTAGAAATTGTGAGAGTGCCATCTGTGGGTGCGCCAACACAGACTCGAACTTCCTCACGAAGTCTCTCACGCCGATCGATCCCTAATTATTCCCCAGCCTCCTCTCCTGGCTTGATGCCCTCCCGGCCCACTCACTTAATTACTTTTTTAAAGTGAAAGAAACAATTATGCAAAGATCACTCTCTCCGTTCATTTACGGATGAGTGCCGCTGGGAGGAGGAGCGCGCCAAGAGGGGAAGTTAATCAGCGGTCTATTCCTCGCTCTCTCATTCTCTCTTAGATAAATGAACAGATAAACAAAGTGCTCTCGCCAAACTGAAAGCGAGCGCAATCCCAGAAGGCATTGCAGCAACTGATTTTTTTTTTTTGGCATACTGCTCTGATTGGACACTGAGCATAGGAAGGCATCGTAAAATCATTGCCAGTAAGTTCCGGCAGTTCGATAAGGTCTGAGTTAATAGTGAATGCTGTTTCCTGCTTGTACGCGATCGTGTGGTGTTAATTAGATTTGTGGCCTGTGAGGCTCAGGGATAAGATCGGAATATGTGTATTACACCCCATATATTATGATGTATTTATTAATTCCCATTGCTGTGGCTCCTTATGCACTTCTGAGCAGTATGGGGTGCACATTTATCTAAAGTTGGAGAATGTTTCTTTGCTTAAAGCTATTCATTGCCTAGTGGGAATTGGAAAGTTTCCAAACTCTGAGTAGCAAAAAAACAATTTAAATAATAACTTTCCAACTCATAATTCCCAGTCTGATAGTTGAGACTGTCTCAAAAGCTTTGATATCGCCAATTTGGAATTCCGTGATGTTGTTTAAACAAGGAGGTGCCCATAATGCAAAGCAAGAACATGAAATGATGAAGTGAAATGATGGGTTAAACATTTTATACAGACATTTTTTTCTTGAAATATTGAGTCGAGGAGGAACAAATATTTTAAAACATGATGTTTTTCCAAGCTTCTGTGAGTTGCTCTGGGAATCCTGTCATAGTAATTCAGTCAGAGCTAGCTGGTTCAGAATTTTGGGCGTGAATTTTTTTAAATGTTTAAATTCACACATCATTCCCCAGCTCAAATACATCCTACACCATCTCAAATACCCCCCCCCCCCCCCCCCCCCCCCCCCCCCCCCCCCAATTTCCGGTATGACTTAACACAGACCCACAAGCATCATAACAGAGAAGCCTTTTCACTTCATAATCAGCTCATAAACAGCTCGTAAACTCACTCTGCAGACTTGCACTATTGCCTTTGTGCTGTGATCTGATCTCGCAAAACACACAGGTTTGACAACTGTATCTGCAATTTACAAACACACAATTAATGAGCTAACCGCTCATTTAGCTCAGTAGGTAAAAAAGACCAGCTCTTGTTAAAGGACAGAGGTTTTGCTGCTCAGTAACTGTGACTGTTATACCACTTCTGTAATATTGAGGCACCCTCGATAATGGGAGCAGATATCTTCCTGTTTGAGCTGCATTCCAAACCACATAGTACTGTACTAAATACGTCAGTACACCAATGGTGTCTATATTATGTAAACATTTAGTGCTCAGAATTCAGTTTTAAAATGCGAAAGAAGAGTTGTCATTTACTAAAGGAATAAAACACTTGGCAGAATGCTGTTATGGGGAAAATAATCAGTGACAGGGTGGTGTGATGTGGCCTGACACAAAGCAGAGACACCCTTATGACCCCAAAGTTAATTTTAAGTGTTTTATTTTCACAGTGATTTGCCAAAAAAAATTATCTATTAAAAATGACAAGACATTATGTTTATCCATTTATAGTTACATTTAATCTTGTAAAAACAAGATTACATGAAAAAATTATCTATTAAAAATGACAAGAAATTATGTTTATCCATTTATAGTTACATTTAATCTGGTAAAAACAAGATTACATGAAACAGGTTATCACTTACCTTAAAGCAGCTATAAACCGAGAAACACTTTGCTTTCTCAGAAAACTTAAAGTTACAGGTTCATCGCTGACTGCTATAAGAAGCTGACACTGGAGACTCCTTCCTTAAATGCTAAAAACAGAAAACCTCACCACATCAACAATTAAACTCTTTTTTTAATCCATTTTTGTGGAACATCAGTAATACAAGTCCCTCTGTAAGTTGTTACTATAGAAAAGTTGACATATTAGAACCAGTGCATTAATATAAACGTGATTTGCCCTTCAGCTGGAACTACTTTCAGAGTTTCACTTTGAATTATTTAAAAAAGTGAACATGAAAGTGTGTCGTATCTAACCATCCACCTGTATTTAGTGATCTTAAAGCATTTTGTAGCCCCTCACTCCTGTACATGTTCTTTTTTCCTCTTTTCCCCTCTGTCTTTCTCTCTAACTCTCACTAATTACTACAACTGTGATATGCTGCTCAGTTAATTGTTTTTTAGCCGCTTATTTAGCCGACCGTTTTGTAGCAATTCCCACTGCGCTGCTTGAAAGTAGGGATGAACTTCCTGAACGATGTGTGTGTTCGTGTGTGTGTGTGTGTGTGTGTGTGTGTGTGTGCGTTTGTGTGTATTTTCTGACTTGGTGCAATTCTGTGCTAATGAAAATGAATGTGTGCATAGCAAGGGGCCTGTGCTCAGATCAATAGGTTAGCATCACTGCAGGCCAAGCAGGAGCTGATTATTGCTGATTGGGGCCCGGAGCAGATCAATGACTCCGCCTGCAGAGCTTTGGCTCTGATGGATGCTCTCTCCCCGTAATCTATCCACAGACAACAGAACTGACAGGAGTGTTTGTTTAACCGCATACTGACAATTGTGACGCTGACAGTTCCTTTGGCAGTTTGAGAGAAAGAGAAAGAGAGAGAGAGAGATGGCGGAGGCTGAATGTGTGGAAGTGGTGGAAAGTGATAATTTATGATGGAAAGAAAAACGAATAAATAAATCTGCGCAATTTTCCACTTATCCCAAAACAGCCAAGACGTTCCATTTCTGACTTTAGATCTGGAAGACTGAAGTAACTGATGCCTGCCTTAAAAAAATAATTGGACAAAGCTTCACGTACTTGTTCAGTTTATAGTTCAGCTACAAGATATCATTTTTAATAAACAATTTTTAAAACACATGGTTTTTACAGATGCTTGACATAGTTTACATTTCACTGAATTTAAACAGACTAGAAAATGCCAGATTTTTCCAAAGTGGACTTTCTACTAAGCCTGGTGTCTAAGTAATAAAACACTTGGGGGCATGCTGCTACAGGAAAATAATCAACAATGGAGTGGTGTGATATGACCTGATGCAAAGCAGTGTTACTCTTAACCTCCTGTGGATTCTTTTATTGATTAAAAGCATGATCTGAAGTCTTTTATTCCTCTTGTACCACAGCAATTTTTCTAACACTACCAATTTTTTTTTTATTTATTTAACAATACCATATCAGACTTTTTTATCTGGTTATAGTTATTTCTAATGTTGTGGAAGTTAATAAGACAAAAAAGTGCAGCTTGTCACTGTGTTACTGAAAAACTGGAAAGTAAAAATTAAAAAAAAAAGTAAAATTTTCTCTGTCAGAAAACTTTAAGTTACAGTTTTACCTCTGACTGTTACAAAGTCCTGACACCGGAGACTCCTTCCATTCATGGAAAAAAAAGTTAAATAAATGATTATACATTTTTAAAAACTTTGTTAAATAGCACACATTTTTTTTATCTGTTTATTATTAGCCTTAGATATTGTGGAACCTCCATGGAAAAGCTGATGATTCAGCAAATTATGGCATTATGGTGAATCCTTTGAACAGATCAAAGTGTTATTAAAGCTAAATGTTACGAACGTTTCCACATTTTCAGACCCATTGTAGTGCACTGCAGGATAAAATCTCCACTGATTGTCTCCAAACCTTTCCAATAGTGCTTTATCCTTTTATACACACACTTATTAAAATATCAAATGACATGATGTAGTAATGAAGCAATGCACACCCAGCACTCTCAAAGTGTTCTCATTGTTTTTAGGGGGGACGTCTGTCTCATTGTGTGTATATGTGTGTGTTGTGTGCAATACTATACATGGTTTCATGGTTTCAAGTGCACTTGACATTTCATGTGTAGCCAGGCAATGAGGGTCTCATCTATCTTGTCCTCTGTGTCATTGTTTTTAAAGAGCATGCGCCCATCTAGCGGCTCGGCTCTAATCCTTTCAGCCTCGTGGAAAGGCACCATGGTTTCACTGACTGACCGATCCACACCAGTGGGTTTTTTTTTTTTGATAACGTAAACTTCATGTTATCGTGTTCAGTCAGCGTTTCGTGGCTGAGAAGGTCTATTGGATCAATGCTGTTTTTATTACAGCGTCAGGATACATCCAAGAGCTTGTAATCGTGTTGTTTTCAGGCTCATTAAGATATGATGTGAAATGACATTACTTGACAATGACCGCTTCTGGCAATCAGTCTCATTTGCATTCCCAAAACAAGAGCTCTCTTTGAGTAAACACATTTCCACTTGATCAGGTTGTTATCAGTCTCAACAACTCCATGTGTGATAGAATTCCAGCTAAGTACATGAGGCTTGAGCTGGCCTTACACTGTATGATTTTTTTGGCCCAATTTTGCTGTTGAAGAAAAAAAAAGCACATCCTAAAGGAATTCTTTGATCGCAAGTCTTTCCGACTAGCAGCCGGTTTAGTGCCATTGTGGCCAAAGATGATGCAAAACTCACAGGACAGCTACAAATACAGTAAAGGCAATGGCGAAATGTAAACAAAACATGCTTTTTTATTCCTTACTTATAGATATGGTCAGCCAAAAGTCTCTCCATGCATGGGAATTCTCCTCACTGCAGGTGTCTGTGTAAATAATAGTCGGGAATGGGACAGCCAATAACACTTCAACATTTTTTTAACACAATTCTTTGGACTCATCTTTAGTCTAATCTGAAAAAAGATTACTGAGTTTTTCAAATGCTTTCTTAAATGGTCAAGTATGCATTATACTGGACACTCTCTCCCTCAAGTTAACATGATCTCGTGGTCCATTCTGAAGTGATGGACCCTACTCTGGGGGTTTCCGATGGGGACACACCTATGGTAGCCATTTTTCAAAGAGAACAACCGATGGATCCTTTGCTACTCAGATTCCTGCAGCAACAGTGTTAGTGATGGTGTGACCATAAAACAGACTTATTTCGCTTTACAAAATGGCATTCAAGTGCATTGGGCCATTAATTTTTACCCCTACAGTGCGGACAAGGGGGTGGAGCCTCCGAAGGGAGTAAGGAATAGACATGATCACTTCAGAATGCTGACCTAATCCCTGTAATATAAATATGACTAACTGTTTATTATATTTGCTAGAGAAATTGAGTCAAGCCTGTCAAGTGGCACAGGAAAGGAAATCAATTCTTCAGTATTTTGACCTGAACACAATATAAGGGTCAATGACTCACTCCCTAAAGCCCACTTCTCCTGTATTAGCTCTAACTGTCCTAGTGATCCCCAAAGCACTATTCTAACAGCGAGTAAAAAGCCGGAGAATGGCAGAAGTTTTCAAATACGTCATAGGAAGCCTTTAGGTGTTAATGAGCACTTGCACCTGATGGCCTGTTTAATTGCGGGCACGGAGTTTAACGTTGGTCCGCAGGGTGTGCGAGGTGTGGAGGAGAATGATCAACAGCTCCGTGTGGCTAACAACTATTCTGTTTGACTAGACACCAGTCCTCATTTTCACTTATGCAGAGTTAATTAGTCTCTACGGCAAAGGTAATGGGATAACTACACACTGGAGAGATAGAAAGGAAGAGAGAGAGAAAGAGGAGTTTTCCCCCCTCCCTTCCCTTCATTTATGACAACCAAGCGTCATGTACTGAAGAAGACAAAGCTGATTTGGTATGAGTGAGTGCCAAGCCCAATTACTCCTTATTGCTTTTAGAGGACGTGGCGTGGGAGAGCGTAAATGAAATTCGCATGGCTGTTTTTATAAGCCCGGCACACTGAAGGTCACCGCATGTGCGTCGGAATTACATTTTGATTGATTTATTTACTGATAGGGTGTGGGATTTCATTTTCCTTTTCTCGGGGTCAGCGGAGATGAGCACAATTTGTCTCTGTGTTCGACAGCATCCAGCATGCCTCGGGTGCATCTGGATTCCACATCTGTGACGGTATTCTTTATGAAAGCATCAATGTGTGGAATGTGTCTTATTTTTTAGGGGGCTATTTGTAAGTAATTTTGTGTGTGAACATTTTAGATTCTTCGAGTGATTTTTTTTTTTCCAGAGAATTTGAATGATTGACAAACTTAATGCTCTAATACACAGTGGCAGAAAAATATTTGGGTTTAGGCGTAAAGTTGATATATGAGA
This sequence comes from Pangasianodon gigas, assembly GCA_022758105.1. Lineage (NCBI taxonomy): Eukaryota > Metazoa > Chordata > Actinopteri > Siluriformes > Pangasiidae > Pangasianodon > Pangasianodon gigas. Next base: position 4,295,931 of record CM040466.1, read on the forward strand.
AATAAATGAAATATAATTAAAGAGCTCTCCGTTTCATAGGAAAATGAGAAAAGCGTTAACTTTGAAAGCACACATTTCTAAAACTGAAAAAGAATGTAAATTCAGAAAATTGTGCTTTGTTTTAGCTGGAACCTTGCATTGTATCTAGCTTTTTCCCTTATGCCTATGCTAGAGGTATGCATAAGGACAAAGATACCATGTGATCCAGCCAAAATTTTCTGCAGGAAAGGGCATTATTGGTCAAATTTTCTGTGGGAATGGGTGGGATTGGTCAAATTTTCTGTGAAAGGAGGCAGGATTGGTCAAAATTTCTGCTGGAACAGGTGGTATTGGTCAAACGTTGTGTAGAAATGGGTGGGATTCATACATTTTTCTGTGGGAAATTTGGAGGGATTTGTCAAACTTTGTGCAGGAGGGACTGAGATGGGTAAAACTGTCAGTGGTAGTGGGCATGGTTGCTCAAACTTTCTGTGGAGTGGGTGGGACAGTTGAAACTTTCTGCAGGAGCAGCCAGGAGTGGTCAAACTTTCTGCAGGAGTGGGTGAGATTAGTTAAACTTTCTAGGGGAATGGCTGGGATTGGCCAAACTTTTTGTAGGAATGGCCTGGTTTGGCCAAACCTTTGGTGGGAGCAGGCAAGATTTGTTTCTGCAGCAGTGGGAGGGACTGGTCAAACTTTTTGCAGGAGTAGGTGAGATTGGTCAAACATTCTGTTGGACTGGGTGGGATTGGTCAAACTTTCTTTGGGACTGGTTAGGATTGGTCAAACCTTCTGTGGGATTGGGTGGGATTGGCCACACATTCTGTGGTGTCAAGCAGGATTGGTCAAAACTTCTGCAGGATTGACAAGGATTGGTAAAACTTTCTACGGCAGTGGGTGGGACTGGTCAAACTTTCTGCAAGAGCAGTCAAGATTGGTTAAACTTTCTGCAGAAGCAGATAAGATTGGCCAAACTTTCTTTGGGAATGGGTGGGATTGGTTATATCGTCTCTGAGAATAGGCAGGACTGGTCCAAATTTCAGCAGAAGCAGTCATGATTGGTCAAACTTTCTGCAGCGGGCAGAATCGATCAGAATTCCTTCAGGAGTGGGTGGAAGTGGGCTTTCCAAAGCAGTCCTGTGCACACTTGTCACAACTGATATTAAAAATGTGAGTGCCCCAGATATAATGACAGAGAAATAACCCCAACTCTCTGGGATCTCACAGAATTTCTCATTAATGTGACATCAGATCAAAACAAACAGAAGACACTTGAGCTCAGTTGTCATTAGTTAGTCGTTGCACTGTGGGGCAGTCACAACTCGACTGTATGATCAGCCAGGCAAAAGTTGGACTTCAAAATTATTGGCACCCTTGATGAAAATGAGCAAAAGTAAACAACACATCCAATGAGTGATACAGTATTGTGGGGATGTTATGTAGTTCCCTAATAAATATTTACTAAAGCCTTTATTCTTTGTTTTGCTCATCTGAATGCATCTCTTGAACTGAGACATCAGGTGTTCTATAGGATTCAAATCCAGAATGCTATTTCTGTTATGATTTGGATGATAAATTTGTCACTATCATGTTGAAAGATCCATCTATGGTCAAGTATTAACTTCCTGGCAGAGACAACCGGGTTTTGGGCTAAAATAAGATGGAAGTAAGTGGGATTAATGATGTTAATTAAAATTAGATATTCTTATGAAAATGATTTTTTAATAGAAAGATAAGTGGTCTGTCCAATAGTATGAGTGGAAATTATCTTTGTAATATACTGTATTTATTTATTTATTTATTACAATTATTTGTTCATATTAGGTTGAAGTGTGCAAGTAATATTCTAGAGGAGGTGGATGCAAGCACAGAATTCTATTTTAATGAAAAACAAACGATATAGACAGCACAAACTTAGACAGCAAAACATGAACTATGCTTACAAGGCAAAAAGACATAGACTAGAGAGCAAAATGTGCTAACAAATGACAACGAACGACAAAAGCTAGACAATGTGTGCTGTGCAAGGTGTGACTTAAATACAAGTGGTCATTAAACCAAAACGTGTCATTTGACGTGAGCCGGTAAGGTGCAGTGACTGATGGAAATCGTAGTCCTGCTCCGAAGTTGGTGTACCCATGACAGAGCCCCCCTTAACAGGTGGCTCTCAACATGCAAAATAGGTTCAAAAGGGGGTCCTGGACAGCTAGGTGAGATGTCTCTCAGCTGATCAGGTTCCTTAGGGGCGCTACCTATCGCGAAGCCAGCAGTAGACGCGATGTCCTCCACCCAGCAATGAGGCAGAGTGATCTCCTCCCCATAGCTGAGGGGTGGCACAACGTCCAAGGCGGAGCACGAGCACAGAGCGACAGCCACTGCAAAGCCAGTAGGTGGAGCAAAGTTTGAGGCGGAGCCAGCAACATCCTCCTTGAAGCTAGAGGGGGGAGCGATGTCCTCCTCAAAGCAAGAGCAGGAGCGATGTCCTCTGCGTAGCAACAGTGGGAGCGACATACACGACGAAGCAGGGGGGAAGAGTGACGGCCTCAGCAGAGTAGGAAGTCGGAGCGACGTAAGGAGTAACGCCCCTGGCGCGGCCGTGATCCATAATGACGTCCCAGAGGAGCAAGGGGGCAGAGCAATGTCCGAAGTGGGGTGGGCGATGGCTCCAGCTAGGTCGAGGAATATCCCGAGGAGGCGCGTGACATTGGGCCCAGCCATAAGCTGGTCCAGGAGGGCCTTGATCTAGTCAAGCTGCCTCTGGTTCTCCTGGATTTGCTCACCCTGTGCCCAGATGCACTGAAGCATTTCTGCTGCATCCATATTCGGTCTATCTTTCTGTCACAACATTGTAGATGAGGCGGATGCATGTGTCAGAATTCTATTTTAATGAAAAACGAGCGATACAGACAGCACAAACTTAGACACCAAAACATGAACTATGCTTACAAGACAAAAAGACATAAATGGACTATAGAGCGAAACGTGACAACAAACGACAAAAGCTAGACAATGTGTGCTGTGCAAGATGTCACTTAAATACAAGTGCTTATTAAACCAAAACATGGATCAGGTGCCATCAGTCATGTGTCATGATCCGGTGAGGTGAAGTGGCTGATGGGAATCATAGTCCTGCACCGAAGTCGGCATAACCATGACATTAACATTAAGTTTTGCTTCGGTGCAAAACTAAAGAAGCAAACTGCAGACACTAAACGGGTTTCACCTAGACCACTCTGTTGGCTTTAGGAAAAAATTGTGTACATTTTATAATTTTGAAAACGCATTTATATAATAAACGTTTGTGACTATTTTTTGTTTTGTTTTGTTGCATCAGCAATGGAGCAAATTAACTCTCTGCTTTCTTTCCGCTGTGATCCAGGTCAGGCTAAGTATAAAATAAAGTCAAACGCTCAGTGAGACTGGTGGAACCCATATTAAGTCTAATTCAGGCCTGGCTCTAACAGGAGCTTCATTGATTCATCACCGAGGGCCAATTAAATGGCTTTTAGCTCAAAGCCAAGCTTATGCTGTAGCTCAGACCTTTGGAGTTGAGAGCAAATCTAAATAATATATTGCATTGCGAGGAAAGTGGGCATGCTAATGGATTTCATTTATACGGTTAGATCTTGTGAAGCCCTGGGATTAATGGAGATTTGACTCTCTGTCTCTCTCTTCCGCATGGCCTGGGCACTCAGAACTAGCGAGCTATGTGCTTTTCAAAGACAGGACACAACCCATTCATTCCACATTCAGTGTACACTCACATACATTCAGTTCCCATTTACATCCTAACCATACAGCAAACTACACACACACACACACACACGCACACACGCACACACACACACATGCAGAGGCTGACAGAGATGGAGCAGAAGCCCTGGATCACACGGTGCCCTTTTAACATGTCGTCTCATGATTTAAGAGCAGTGTAAGAATGAAGCTCAGCTCGCTTTAAGGCCACAGCCCATCACTCTAAACACACACACACACACACACACACACATACAGTTGTAAAAGGAGAGAAAGACACACTGGGTAAGCTGTAAAAAGCATAAGCACATCATTCAGTTAGGTTTATTAAAATTAATTCTGTATTATATATAGAATAGAATTAAGTGCAAAAGTTTGCACACCCCATAGATTTTTGAATGGTGGGAAAAAAGTCAAATGAGCATCAATTTTACAATTCATCTGTAAAAAATCGAATCAAAATGTGAATGTGTCATGATGAAAGATAGCAATCCCAAACATGAGGCATAATCAACCAAAAAAAATAAAATAAGAAATTTTGCACTAAGGCTTTCAGGATCAAGGTCTGATTTGAAGAAGACAATGTATGACATGGGAGAGTTACAAAGAAGAGAGTGTGGTTTATGGTTAGGGTTATGGTTAGGCTAATTCCTCCTCTGTGATGGCAACAGATTTCACATGTGGTATTTCAGTGGTTTTGAACCAATTAAGTTAATTATATGATGCTTGTGTAATAACTGTCTGATTCACTCACAGCCATGTTGTTTGTTCTTATTGTTAGCTAGTATTTGGGCAAAGGCACCGGAACATCCGTAAAATCAGTTTGTAAGAAATGGAACAGGATGTATAAGGCTTTGTTGAAGTCAGAAAAATACTGTTATGGCAGTGAATGGACTTGAGAGGCAGAAATGTAATCACAATTTTGGACCAAATTGAATGTAGAAAACCCACTACAGCGGCAACGTTTGCCTGCAGATTTCCTCTGTTCCCCCCTGTGGATTTTAAGTTCATATCTGACCATGGAAAACAGCAACTGGGTGTAAATTAATATTTGCTGAAGCAAGAGAGAAAACAGAACTGAGTCTCTTTCTGTACTGTTTAAGATTGGACATCACGGACCCTCCTTCATCGAGAACATTTCAAACTGTTATATTATTTGGTTTGCTCACTTGGACGTGCCTTTTCAGCTCCAGAGACTGAGATGGCTCTTGCATTCACGTTCATGTTTTTCATAGATTTGAATGTATATTTGAGATCCAGATCCATCTACAGCCATGTTTCAATCTCTTGGCAGACACAAGGAGTTATGATGTCAATAACATACAGATGTACACATATATAAAAATAGAGGCTTGTTATTAAAAATGATTTTTGTTAGAGGAAAGTTAAGTAGTTTGTCCAATAGCGTTGGGGGTTGAATTATTTCATTTAATAGGTTTACAAATAGTTTTTGATGTTTGTTTGAAGGGTGCCAAAAATTTTAGTGATCACTGTTCATGGACCTAATTTTGGAAAAATGCATACGACTACATTTCATAGCATTATCATTATTATTATTATGATTATGATTATTATTATTATTATTAGCCAGTCCACATCACTGCTGTGTCTCTTCCACCTCTTTGGATTCATATTTTTCAGAAGAAAAGTGTCACATTTTCAGTTCTTCCTTTACCAAACACATCCTCTAATTGCACAGGAGGTTGTGGGAGAGATAGGAACACACACACACACAGACACACACACACAGTCGGGCGTGACAAGTAAGGAACAAGGCAGAAAGGCAATGAGACTGATAAATGATTATAAGCCACACTGGTGTTCTGGACACACACACACACACACACACACACACGGTAAAGCCACTGGTCTACTATTGAACTGTGGTGTGTTTACTGAGTAACACTTCCTATTGGATTTCTGATCGATGGGATGGGATTATAGTTTTTATAAAGAAAGTGGTGTATGTGTGTGTGTGTGTGTGTGTGTGTGTCCAGAGCACCTGTGTGGCTTTATATTCATTTAACAGCAAAAAAAGAAAACAAGAACAGGAAAGCAACCAGTGAAGGCATAGCGCCTACCGCTTCCTGTCCCATGATCCTCTTCTGCTGTCTAGTAGCTAGAAACATTCATTCAGTCACCAGCCTCTCTTCACCACCTTCACCATATCAATGATTATATGTTTTTATTAACAATACATAGATTATGCAGAGCCTCCTCTATATCAGTACCTGTAAATTTAATTACAGCTGGAACTACTGTCAGAGATGAGGCTATAGAAAATTAATCAGCACCTTCTGACCAATCAGAATTGAGAATTTGACACACACCACCACCAGAGCCAGTGGTATTGTTTCTATCAAGAATGCCATAAAAATCCACTGTGGAAGAGTGTGAGGGATAAAGGAGGAGATGTGAAAGCTAAACAGAGACACAGAGGGAGGAGAGGGAGAGGAACTGAGGAAGAAAGACATATTTGTCCCAAATATGACAACCAGAGAGCACAAACAACCCGGACACGCAAACCAGTTGTTTTTCTTGCTGAGAGGGGAATGAAAAAGAGGAAAACAATATCCTTCCCTGTGGACCGGGGTTGATTTGACAGAGTCTAGTCCGAGTCAGAATTCTTTCTTCTTTCTGAATTGGATTGAGGAAATCTATAAATGTTTGTCATGTTGTTAAGGATGTTACGTTGAAAGCCAAGACGAACACGAAAATCAGTGTTTTGCAAACTTGCATAAACATCCGAAGTATGGTTTTTTTTTTTCGGCTAACAAGATGGATGATTTTTTTTAATGAATACTCATTAAAAGTACACAGAAACACACGGGATTGAAAAAAGGTGTAGTGTTGCATGCGTAGAAATACAAAAAAACTTGATAACGCCATGATTTACTAACAGTGTCTTTAAAATAAACAAAATAGCACATTGGCGCCATGTTTTGTGCTTTTGTTCTGCGTTCATTTTGAATGATAAAAAGTTTTTCGATGCATCTTACTGCCTTTTATACGCGTTAAAGTCAAAGACAAGTTTTCATTTCAGTTCGACTCTTCCGGGAGTCTCTTAGAGACATGAGACCTGTTAGAGTTGGTTTTTTTTGATGATTTGATCAGATTTTTCTGTTCTTCAAAGCTGTTATCAGACTTGTTACCAAGACAAGAAGTCTTGATTATAGAGTATGTCTATATGACACAGTATATTTATGGAATTAAACACTTGGTGGTGTGCGGTTATAGGAAACTAATCAACAGTGAGGTGGTGTGATCTATCCCGATGCAAAGTGGCGTTACATTTACCAACCCAAAGTTGAATATTTTCCCAAAAGCAGTACATCCTGAAGTGTTTTATTCCTCTTATACCACAGCACTTTGCCAAAATTTTTAATTTTTACATTTATTAATGAACAAAAAGTCATACTTTTTATTTTATAGTTAGATTTAATGTTGTGGAACTTCCAGAAGTTAGTTCCTGTTATGACTTACATTATAGCAGCTATAAACAGCCTCTTTTTTTCCCTCTTGCCTTTAATAAGACACAAAGACTCTAGCTTGACATGTGACAATGTTCACGCAATTATCACTCATAACTCACCCATTATCTGCGCACAGATTTTTTTTCCAATTAAGCACGCAAATTAATGCACATTATTCGGGATGGTAGTAAATCAGGGCTTCAGAGGGACCGTGCTCAGGGGTTTCTGCATTAAAGGCTGAATCTTAAGGCATTCCTTGTAGATTTGAGGAAATCTGTAGTGCAAATGAAGCTGAGCGATTTATTAATACACCAACACAGAAGCACCAGTGGTTTTAAACTTCCTAAATGTCATTTTTGGTGAAAAGATAGATAGAAATGATTTTATTTTAAAACATCATCTTCCACACTATAGTTGACCAAATAGTACACATTTTATAAAGGGGTAATGTAACTCAACTAGGACAACCATCACTGCTCTCCTGTCGGCCCTGCACCAGTTTAAATAATTAATCAGCAGGTTTTTCGCCTCACTCACACACACACACACACACACATACACACACACATACACACACACATACCCACCTGCCTACTGATACAATTGCACTCACATGGCAGGCTGCATTATCGATTACTACACAGAGAGGAATTGAAGACAACGGAGTACAAATCACACGAACAAGACTCGGCTCCTTCGCAGCCCAACCCTGACCCCCCAACCCCTAACACACACGCACACACACACACACACACACACACACCCACACACACCCCGTCATGCTTTTTGCCTGCTGCTAATTTGCTACCAGGGATGCAAAATCACACCCTGTCAAAGATAAAGCTTGTCATGTGTAGTCAGAAACACACACACACACACACACACACACACAGACACATGCCTCATGAGCACTACAGATGTGATTAATGTCAAGGATTTGCACCATGCCGAGAATAAACAGGAAAACATTACACCGGTGTCGAAAAACAAATGTGTACCTCAAACACCTGTCCTTTTTTCTATTGCATTCTCTCTCTCTCTTTCTCTCTCTCTCTCACACACACACACACACAGACACACGCACACACAGACACACTCTCAAACACACACCTTTTAGAAAGTCAAATGAACTTCACATTTAAATAATTTAATGTTTCTCATTTGAATTTTTGTTTCGCGTTTCACACATCTTTCACATTTAATCACTTTATTCTTTTTTTTCTCAGGTTATTTTTCACAAATGAGTTTATTCTTTTCCCCCCACATGACACATTTATTTTTACATATCTAGGGCATATGTGGGGCATGTCTTTTTTTTAGTGCATAAGTATTCACTCCAATGAATTTTCCCACATTTTGTAGTGTTACAGCCTGGAACTGAAATGGATCTAAGCTGCAATAATATGTCCTGAATCAAGTTTAAGGGGGGTGAATACTTATGCAACGCTCTGTATTTTTCTCAAATTATACACATGGTGCCATGTGTGGTTACGTGACTTGATGTGTGCAATTTCAGGGCATAATTTCATGGCAAAAGGCACACACACACAGACACACACTTTCATCAGTGGATATAATCCCCTTATAATAGATGTTTAATATTTACGTGTTGGTATAATGGCTTTAACGGTGTTTTGTCTGCACTTGGAAGGCATCTGACAGCCTATTCATCACAAAGTGAGCACGAGGAACCTCTCACCCGCCTCGACAATCAATCACCTGACAACACACACGCACACACACACTCACACACACACTCACACTGCTTCATGAGAGAGCAGCCGACCCTGTATTAATCACCCGTTCAAGTTTGCATAACCCTCTTTCCAGCAGTCCTTCAAGCACACACCCATACACACACACACACACACACACACA
>CM040466.1:4307695-4332823 GCA_022758105.1 Pangasianodon gigas
TTTTTTTTTAAACAAAACAGGGAATTCTTTTACGAAACAAAAGGAACTGGAGACCTCTTTGGAACATCTAGGTATGTACTGAACACACCAGAGGTAAGTGTTATTGCATCACAAACTAAAAGAGCCAATCATTATGCATATTCATAGTGTCTAAATTTCCTAATAAATATAAAAAGGCTGGCTTTTTCAGTGCCTTTTTTTAATCGTTCAATGACCTTTTTTGTGAAACCAGTACACGGAACAATTAATCAAACAATTTAGGGGAAAATGGTTATGAGTGTCCATCGTTTAAGATACTAAGCCACTGTAGGAAAAGAAAAATAAATCTGCCATACAATGACACTCAAAAGTTTTTGAACACCCTGAGTTTCTTGTTTTATTACAGTTTAATCACTATTATTATTTAATTACAATTACACTATTATTAATCACAGATCAAACACAGAACAGCGATTAGATAAGGAATGCTAATTCTGTGAGGAACTCATTAACTGCTTGCTCTCAGATCCTAATGGGACTCTAAATGAGGGCTTTATTAAAGGAAGGAGCACTTGGAGAGTAAACACGTTAAGCCTATAGATAAAAGACTCATAAAGAGTCATGGAGTTATAGACAGCGCTAGTATCAACTGTAAACCATAAATATGCAGTGTGTCTAAAGTGCCTAATTAGAGTGATAAAGATGTTGATCTTTTGGATCTGGATTGTTCCAATAAAATTTTTCTCTTTTTATTTAATAATAAACATTTCTCCTGTCACTCATAACTTTTTGACATTTCAGAGTATTAAAAATGAGGTAATTTAAACAAAAACAGCTAAAACAGCATATAGGGTGTTAAAAAAAAAAACCCTTTTAGACATACGTTAGTGCATGCCTTTATGTCTTGATGTGTTATCATGGTGTCATTTTTTACCAAGATCAAATATTATATGTGTAGCGGTCTGAGAAAACCCATCGGATGTCGCTGTGGCGGGATTCTAGGAAGCAGCCGAAAATGAAAACGTGGAAATGTTTTATTCACTTCTTAGCCTTGTCTAGGCTCTCTTCTGCAAAGATCATGTTGGGTAAGAAACACAGCTTTAAAAACCATTAGTCTGTCTAAAGATGTCTGAAACCAAATTTCTCTGTTTTTAAAATGCTAAAACTTGAGCTGTGCTTTCTCTTTTGTATCAATCCCATTTCAGTTCACACTGCCAAAAATATGGCATCTTAGCAAGTGAAAATATCTTGAATATAATCATATGAATCTAGTATTTCCTATTATAAGATTACAATAGGCCAAATACATGATTATTAAACCCATTTCTAGACATTTTTATTAATTTCTTAGTGTAAAGTAGTCTTGTTCTTTTGGCAGATCTTAATAATCTTATATTTGATTTTATAATAATCTCATAATAAGAAATACTAGACAAATTTGCTCATACCTCTCAATACTTTCACCTCCTAAGACATTTTTTTCTTTTTTTTTCTTTTTTTCTTTTTCTTTTCTTTTTTTTTTTTTTTTGCAGTTCAGGAAATTTTCAGAACTATGAAGCCACAAGGGTTTTCCCAGGCTGCCACACACATTCCCAGATTCAGAACCACTAAAGCTAATTAAATATCATTCATCTTCAGTAAGCACTTCATCCAGGATAAAGTGGTGTGAATACATGCTAGATGTGACACATCATAGATGTGAATCATCCTCACACACACACACACATTTTCACACCTCGGATGATAAGTACTTGGGAGGAACTTCGATTATCTCTTCTACACTATAGCAGGTGGCTTAGTGTGTAAACTCATATTTGGTTGTGATGCAAAATACCACAGACAAAATATTGAGTTCTTGAGATCTGAATTCATTTTTCGTTCAAGAGTCCTAAAATTCTTACTGCCACATCCTGGTAATTAATAACCCACTGTCCGGTGTCAGTCTGCAACCCGGTGATTGAAAACCTCCACTCTGGAGCACTACAGTTCAGGACTATGTGAGTGAAGGATCTGATTTTTTACTTCACAGAGTTTAGCGTATGACTGATTACTGGATGTGTGTGTGTGTGTGTGTGAAAGAGAGACGAGAGTCAGAGTTGTGTGAAATGTTGTAATGCTTTAGAACCATTCTAATACACTGCATGTGTGTGTGTGTGTGTGTGTGTGTGTGTGTGTGTGTGTGTGTCTGTTTCTCTGTTTATAGCTTTTCCAAAGTGAAAACAAAGCATGAAGAACCATAAAGTGATATTTTAGGCTCAGTTTGAATAAACATTAGTAAATACTTTAATCACTAGCTACAATACTTATAGTAAATGTATGATTTATACAGCAATAGGTTTTCGGCCAGCAGTAATAATTTCTGCCTGCTAAAAATAGCGATTGTAAGTTTTTTTGTTGTTGTTGTTTTTTTGCTGTTGGTGTGGAAATGCCAGAGTGGAAAGAGGATTTATCAGATATTTGCTGCCCCCTGCTGAAATAACTGCTCAGATCATCAGATATGTGCTCATAATAACACATCAACACTTATTATACATTATCCACATCTGTGTGTGTGTGTGTGTGTGTGTGTGTGTATGTGTCACTGAAGGTGTCTCCCACATGTCTGAACAGGAAGAGGTGCTCGTCCCCTGTTCACTCCGCACTTCCTCGTGTCACTCAGAGATGTCGTGGCAATCTGTATGTGTGTGTGTGTGTGTGTGTGCGTGTGTGTTTTGCTTCACCAGACCACAAAATGTCCTGTCAGGTCTTTCAACACTTTGAAAGATGAGTATATAGAAGAAGTGTGAGTGTGTAAACCCCCACACAAAAATAATTGATTTTAATGAAGTTGATCTCTTGGCCACCATTTTATACTTTTCTCTTCAGAATACATAGAAATGACAGATCGTATGCTGATGATTATATTCTTAATTATTGTAGCGCCGCCTTGGCGTCGAAAGCAAGACACAAAGAGTTTCTGACAGGTGCTTTTCAATTTATTCAGCTTGCAATCTTGATGCCATGAACTAAAACTTTGGCGAATGCATTAGTCTTGAATCACAACTGTTTCCATGCATCACAGCTCTTTATAGCATGTTAAACTTGCATTGTGAACCCACGTAGCGATTACTCCATACAGTATTGTAGCACTGTGTTTACCACCACGATTCACTTAAGCACAGTATTGCACTGTACAGCACCGTAAAACTACACAGAAATAAATAAAAGAGTGAAATAAAACGTTCACAGCACAAGATGCTAACATTTAGCAGGCACAGAATCATTATCATGTGCGGAGTTCAATCAGCGACATTATGCCAAAATAAGAAAACAAACAACTATGACTTCAGTATGAAATACAACTCAAAGTAACATTACATACCTCACTCCGCTTGCCAAAGGGATACTAAATCGAAATGTTCAAAACTTTAACCATTTTCAGAGCTCCTTTCATGAGGTTGTGTGACACAAGCATGAACTCTTCTGTGTTGCAAATATCATTGCATTCGCCACCACTAAAGGGTACTAAGCACGTAAAGTAAAACGACAATCAACACTGATAACCGCTCTTAAATTCTAATAAAGTGTGCAATGCATAGACAAGTCACTTGTTTAGAAAAACGAACTGTCTGCTGCAAGAGACCACTATCTTCTGAACTGGTTGCTCAATGATTGTAAGCTTGGAGTGCTGCTCTTGCTTACTCTTAGATTTCCGTTCTCCTATTTGAACTTTAACTCGTCGAACTAAGCCATCACTCCCCTGAATGATTTCAACTACTCGACCTAACTGTCACTGGTTCCTTGGAAACATGTCCTCCTTGATGATGACTACATCACTGACTTTGAGGTTGCGCTGGGGTATGTGCCACCTTTGCCATGTAGAAATGTTCAGGAGATATTCTTTCTTCCAACGACTCCAGAACTGTTTAATTAGATGGATTAAATTAGACTGGACACGGCACCACATTTTTGTAGCATACATGTCTTCCATTAAGAATTGCCCAGGAGGAGGAAGAGCAACTTAGATTTCATCAGAATAACATGGTTCAGTGTCAAGGGTTCCAATGACTTGGGATCATTTATTCCATCTACAGTTAATGGACGACTGTTGACGATAGCCATCACTTCATAGAACAATGTTCTCAGAGAGGAATCATCAAGTCTGCCTGGACACTGAGCAAGTGTGGCATTCAACACATTTTGCATGGTCCATATTTGACATTCCCAGACACCACCAGAGTGACTCACTGAGGCGGCAATAAAGACAAATTCACACTGTTTTTCAATGAGAAAACGTCTAGTTCTTTGGCGTTACATTGCTTGAGAGCTTCACTGAACTCTATTCTAGCTCCCACAAAGTTTATGCCATGGTCACAGTGGAGTTGACCAACGGCTCCTCTGAGGCTGATGAAACATCCCAGGGCATTGATGAAAGTATCTGTAGACCGATCAAGCATTTCAATGTGAAAAACTCAAGAAGAGAGGCCATATCTCTTGTAGTCTTTTCAAGCCCTTTTTATGACAAATGGACCAAAGCAGTCCATATCAATGTAGGAAAAAGGAGTGGAAGCTTCAACATGCTCTTTAGGTAGCTCGGCCATTCATTGTTCCTCTGTTGGGCGTCTGAGCTTCCTGCATTGTACACATCTGTGTATCAACTTAGCAACTGATTTACTGCCACTGATGACCCAAAATCCATTTGCTCTGCGCTCCGTTAGAGTTTGGTATCTTCCTTGATGGCAAACCTTGGCAAGATAGTGATCCAAAATCAGTTCAGTGATGTGGCTGTCCCTTGGGAGAATCACTGCGTGCTTTAACTCTTTGCTGAGAGATGATTGTTTCAATCTTCCTTCAACATGAAGAAGACCTCTTGCCAAGATGGGATTGAGGTGAAAAAGTGTACTCGAGTTCTGAAGAACGTTTCCTCCCCCCTTATCTCTTGGGAGAAAGCTTGCTGTTGAATGAGCTCAATCATGACCTCAGCAGCCCTCTAGTGTTCTTCCACAGTCACAATATCATTGGAACATTTCTGTCTTGAGGCCAGCCTTTTTATTCTAGCAACCACCTTAAGGAGTGTTCTCCAAGAGGAAAAGCGACTGCAATGGCTAAGAAAATACAAACTTTTGGTTACAAATGCTTGAGCTGATCTGACTTCAGGATCGCCCACAAGTAGTTTATTTGAAGGGTTAGGTGTTGGACAGACTTCTCGTTCCTATAGAAATTTGGGTCCAGATATCCAGGTTGTTGAAGATAAGTCTGAGGCATAAAGACCTCTAGAGGTATGATCAGCAGGATCTTCGGATGCGTTGACATAATACTACTGGCTTGGATCCGTGGTTTTTCTTATCAGCTGAGCATGATTTGCTACGAATACATGAAATCTTCATGCTTCGTTGTTAATGTATGCCAGCACAACCTGCGAATCAGTCCAGTCCAAGCTCAGCCTTCCACATAGCACTCATTCTGGGGGAAACTACAGCTGCTGACAGTTCAAATTGTGGAATACTTTTGATCTTCATGGGTGCGACTTTACCCTTGGCCATTATGAGACTGCAGTGTACTTTATCTTTGTCATCTTTGAACCTAAGATAAGAACATGCACTGTACCCTATATTGCTTGCATCCAAGAAGTGGTGGAGTTCTGTCCTGATGATGCTACTGAAAGAAGGTGGGTGGTAACAGCTTGGTATGCTGAAATCCTTCAGGTCCTGGAGACAACTTTTCCACTCCTCCCACAGTGGGACTAGGTCATCAGGAAGGGGATCATCTCATCCAATGCCTCTATGGCACAGTTCCTGTAGAATACATTTTCCTTTCAGAAGGAAAGGAGCGACGAACCCAAGTGGGTCGTACAAAGAAGCAATGATTGATAGAATACTACAGCATGTTGACGTATGGTCTTTCAGTTTGATGTTGAAGGCGAATGTATCATCTTTCATGGACCGTTGAATACCAAGAACATATCCTGCTGGTGCTGCTTCAGGATTAAGGTTGAGGGGTTTGGTGGTATTGTCCATTCTGAAAAAGCCACACAGCGTAGAACTTCTTTCTCATTTCAGTTGAACTTATGACAGCGTAGACCTCCGCGCTTGCGCAGTACCTGAGCTTTAACGATTAGCTCTTTAGCTTCCTTGATTGATGGAACAGAGGTCTTCTCTTGTACTGCTCTGCTAGGTACTTCAAGCCAAAGTTGGCGCATCTAGGAGATGAGGCAGCACCAAAAAGGTGCACTACCATTCTGTATTCTTGGGGTTCTCTCTCCAAATCTCCATCCTCCCACCATAGAAACCTCAGGTAGTTTCTTTCCTCAGGAGGATCACGGAATTGATGCAACATCTTTTTGAAGTCACAGCTACAGCTTCTTTCCTGAACCAGCAGAGTACTCCCACTAAGGAGTTGATTTAGTCTGGGCCCATCAGAAGAATGTCGTTAAGAGAAATACCACAGGATTTTGCTGAGCAATCAAACACCACTCTTAGCTTGTCTGGCTTTTGAGGGTGATAAACACCATGATGCGGTATGTACCACACAGTTTCTCCATCAGGTGTTGTAGGGGCTGCATCGCCTTTGCTGATCAGTTCTTCCACAAAGGCCTTATAATTGTTGTAATACTGTTTGTTAGCCTTCAGCCTTTCCTTTAAGTACTGCAGCCATGCAATAGCAAGTTTCATGTTATTATGTACTAAAGGAGGGCTACTACTCTTGAAAGGGAAAGGCAGTTCATACTGTCCATCGCCTTTCTGCCTGATGTTGTTACTAAGAAGCTGTATGAAGCAGACATCCTCTTGGGACACGTTTGTCCTTGTAACTCTTCTCATTGAAGTCAGACTCTAGTATTTTCAGAACATGATTGGCTGATGCGACTTGATGAACAAAGCTTTGGCTTCCCTATCTGTCCAGGTGGGGACTGCAGAGGCCTATGATGCTCCAGCCAAGTGCCGTTCTCTGTGCAAACGGCTCATTTTCACTACCTAAACTAATGCTGAAGAGCAATTATATCCAATCAGCAATCCTACATCACAGCTCTGGAGTGGCAGCAACTCATTGGTTATGTGCTTGAGCTGAGCCCATTGCAATGGCATCTTTCTGGTTGGGATGTAAGACTTTTCAACCGGAATAAAGTCACAAGTATAGGCTTGCTGTACTTGAATGCGGTTTCCACCTCGGAGTCCTCGAACTTGCAGGTCACTGACCCTATGACTTGTGGTGATTGTATCAGCAGCTGTCATGGTGCTGAGTCTCAGCTTCACTGGTTGACTGCCTACATGTAGCTCATCAAGAAAATCTTTCAAGTTGAAAGTCAAATCGCTCTGCATGTCAAGTAGACCATAAGTGAGAACTTCATTTTGTGGCTCCTCTACCATTGAGATAAGGACAGGAATCATGCTGCAGGTGGAGGAAGCACGTTGTGTTAGTGCATGAGACATGACCTTGTGGACTTCTTAGCCTGTGTGTACTTTTGTGGGAGCAGAACCTACTCTTGATACTTTCAAAGGCCCTTTGTCCCTCTCTTCATGCAAGCAGGTTGGATGCCGTAGACCACTTGTGCTATAGGTGAGTCGTCTTCTGCAATCTTTGGTGATGTGCCTCTTCCTCAGGCATACAAAGCAGAGGTGGCTTTCATGAATGAAAGGCCTTTTGTCCTCAATGGGTTTTGATGTGACGGTGGAACATTTAGCAATATTGTGCGCTTCATCCTTACAAACAGAACATGGTGATGTTGGTTTGAATTCTAGCCTTGAATTCTATTCCTTTGGATGAAAGCCTTAACTTGAGCCTTTGTTCTGAGAGCCTTAGCTCTTTTAGGAAATCTCTCATCTGAGAATTTGGGCCTCACCAGAAGTGGGGAGGTGACAGGGTTGTAGGCTATCTTGGCTTCCTTCTGCAAAAACTTTGCAAACAGTTTAAGGCTTGGATAGTCACCAGATGTGTCCAACTCTTCCACCACAATTCTGTTCCGTTTGCATACAATCCTCTCAGGTAATTTCTTGAGTAGTTTGTAATTTTCCTCACAGTCATTTCAGAATAGCCAATAGACATGAGGAATAGCTTCAACACAACTTTGTAGAAAGTCTGTGAACTCTCACAGGGACAGAGGATCATTTGCTCCAACCTTAGGTCATCTCATAAGCTATTCTCGAAAGGCCATCTGAATGATGAATGAATTTCTGTACCTCTCTTGAAGGACTTTCCAGGCGCCCTGATATGCCTCTTCTGAATTTCTATAAAAGAATCCTCGTACAGCTTTGCGAGCTTCTATCTGTTTCTGTCATCTCCATCAGGAATTCTGACCAATCCTGCCCCCTCCCAAAGGAATTCTGACCAATCCTGCCCCCTCCCAAAGGAATTCTGACCAAACCTGCCCGCTCCCAAAGGAATCCTGACTAATCCCGCACCCTCCCAAAGGAATTTTGACCAATTCTGCCCCCCCCAAAGGAATTCTGATCAATCTTGCCCTTTCCCACAGAATTCTGATCAATCCTGCCCCCTCCCAAAGGAATTCTGACCAAACCTGCCCGCTCCCAAAGGAATCCTGACCAATCCCGCACCCTCCCAAAGGAATTTTGACCAATTCTGCCCCCCCCCCAAGGAATTCTGATCAATCTTGCCCTTTCCCACAGAATTCTGATCAATCCTGCCCTCTCTCAAAGGAATTCTGACCAATCCTGCCAGCTCATGCAGAATCCCGCAGTTATTTTCTGATTTAATGTTGACTCATTTACCTTCTGACACCACTGAATCATCTCTGCCAACGATTGTCAAGGGTCAACGACGATGATCAAGCTCTAGACCAGGATATTTGCTTCCGATTCAGAAAATTTTTCAGAAAAAAGGAAAATCAGTGATAATATTCAGTAATAGAACACATCTCCATCACCTTTGGTTTTGGTTGATACCTGATACATGATCGCGTGTCTTTAAGCAAAACAGAAGCATACATTATGAAAAAAGTACTGTATGGGAATCTGTGACTCACTCACTCAGATCAGCGGATCTGATAAGAATATATATGGAATTCAATCACCAATCCAGTGTTAGAGAACCAATAGAATGGTATCTATCCCTTTATTGTGGTTTTCATTATTGGAAAATGTTTGAATTCTCATAAATGGAGCAATGCAACAACTGGAATATAATTGGGAGGGCAAACTGTAGAATTTGTTAAGCATCATATGAAGAAATTAATTCATTAATACAGAAAATTCATAATTAATATTAAGAAAAATGGCATGTAATGTTAAGCTTTTTTTGTTATTTTTGATCATGAAAGAAATGTTTAAAACAAGTAAAGAAAGCTCATTCATCAAACCATATTAAACCACACCTAACAATACTAACCCACAAAACTTCACCATATGGCTGCCATTTTGGCCGTTAAGTCAGACGCGTTCGTGTCTGCGAGTTTCCGACTGGTAATTCCATCTTAGGTTACTGCTTCAGAGTATTGAGTACATTGGAAGAGCACATGCATATGCAAGTAGTTCAAGAAATGAACATAAATATGAAAAGAACAACTGATTCAGAGTATTGAGTACATTGGAAGAGCACATGCACATGCAAGTGGTTCAAGAAATGAACATAAACATGAAAAGAACAACATATTACTAGAAAACAATCATTTTTTATTATTAAAGTAATGGAGTATTGCAACAGTTGGAATATCCAATCATGAAACACACATTATCTGTAGCTACAACAGCAAGCTATTTGCTCAGGTTTCACACACACACACATGCAACATGTGGTTTATATTCACTGTACTGAGCTTCATAAACTAACTGTACAACACTGATATATGATGTGCCTCTGCACAAGGATGCTGGTGTTTGTGTGTGTGTGCACGTTTTGCTCCAGTGGATTTGATAACGAGCTCTAATGGGGTCATAATGAAGGTGGTGAGGTGCTTAACGAGCTGAGGAGAACACAAGGCAATCAACCTTAACACACCTCTGAGATCTGCCTGTACAACCCCAAGTTAATGTCTCCTGTGATGCTCTGATCGAACACACACTCCAACACACACATACTGTATATACACACACTAGGATTGTAACACAATGTCGCTATCTGTATCTGTGTGCATGGCCTAAATAAACTGTACTCCGCTGTTTGTTTAGTCCCGCTTGTCCAGTTGTTATTTTTAATTATACCTGCCTGCAATATTATGGGGATTTTTTTAATAGGAATTTGGTTGGTTCAATTTCCCATGTAGGATTATTACTAATAATTGGTAGTTGGCTGATACTCATTTGAAATCCTCATTTGAGATTATTTATTCTTTTCTTTACCTGCCATGCTATTATCCCATTTCAGATGATATGCTAATTTCTGAAAACCTTACGCAGAGATCACAAAAATATACAAGTACAACATACAGGAAAGATATTTAACTTGCAAACAAAATAATATGATTGATGTTGCATCCTAAGTAGGGTGTCGAAAATAGCCCTAACACCTGGCTCGGCTAATGAGGGGCTTGCTAGTTAGCTTAGGAGTTTCATTAGGTGTGTTGGGAGACACTGTGCTTAGGATTAGCACAGAAATGAGCTGAACAGAATGTTTCTTACAGGCCAAGTCATCATGAAAATGTGGAAAACATCTCCTAATCCAAATGCTTCTAGTCAGAGAAGCATGGATGTTTACTGGCAGGGCAAAGTGTAGCATCTGATAAACATAAGTATGAGGAAAATCATTCATTATTACAGGAAATTCATAATTATTATTATTAAGAAAAAATTAATATATTTAATCATGAAAGTAATGTTTAAAACAAGTAAAGCAAGCTCATTAATCAATAGAATATGGTTTTAAACCACAGCTAACAGTATTAACCCAAAAAACTTCATCATTGGTCACGGCATCGGTTGACTGCAAGGTAAGCAACAAATGACACGATTGGTTGCTTAGTTAGCAAAGTGTTCTCAGGTTTCACACCCCATACACACACACACACACACTCTTCACACCTAGTGGCAATTTAGAGTCACCAATCCACCTACCAACCTAGCATGATTTTAAGAGGTGGGAGAAAACACAGAGAAAACCCACAGGGACACAGTGAGAGCATGGGAAAATCCAGACCCCAGAGATGTGACCACCCTGACACTGAAACAAAACTTTAATTTAATGTTTTTGTTACCCGTTAATAATTTTTTTGTTTGTTTGTTTAATTCATATTTCAATAATCTGAACTAGCCTATTATTATGTTACAAAATTGGCCAAAAGTTTTTTTTAAATTAAAATAAAATCACATCTCACATCCTTTCATTCAAGTTTACCACTTTTCATTTTAACTTGTTCAGAGAAGAATTCTACAGATGTACCATCATCACATACCCAGATTTATCCAATATCGAATAAAGTATTTCATGGTCAGTCAGTGAGTACGGCCCTGCTTTATTCTTTTCCTGAACTGATGATGTGCAACTTTGTGCTGTCTAAACAGAAGAATGGTGGCATTTCTTCCAAGCAGTTCCCTTTGTTTAAAAGAAGTCATTGTTCTCCTGACAATAGAACTGTTTCTGCCTTTGGAGCAATGTGCATCTTTACAAACAGTAAAACATCACTGATCAGGTGACGATGTCGTATGTCAAGGATCACATATGAGGGGAAGGAGACAAGATGTGGGAGTATAAGTCCTTCCCTCACTAGCCTCTCTTTTTTTCTCTCTCTGTTGATGTTAATAAAACAAACAAAACAATCCGGCTTGTCATGTACTGAGTAACTGGAAAGTTTAAACTCCTCTGTCCTAAAGCTTTTTTTCCATGGCAGAAAAGTTACAGCTTTACCTCTGACTGTTACAAAGAGCTGACCCTGGAGACTCCTTCCAAAAATGTCTCCTCACAGAAAACTTCACCATATCAACGATTCCGAGTTCTGGAAACCTACGCTTTATTTATATTATATGTACATATCTAAATAAATAATTTTGTTCTTACTCATTAAAGTTTGGGTTGGAATGCAAGAATGGAAATGGAACAAACAAAGCAGTAAAAATAACCAGTTTTCAAGTCCTGTTGAAACAGGAATAACCTTTCAAATAGTTTTTTGCTTTTTTTTAGACACTGTGTTTGTATGTGTATTTACCTGAGAGAAAGAGAGAGAGAGAGAGAGAGAAAGAATGAAAACACCGTTTCCCAAATGATTCATGGCTCCAGTATTCATGTGTTTGATGGTATTTGATTGGTGTCTTTTCAGCACCTCATAATAGGAACAGAAACTCAGGCAGGACAAAGTCGGAAATAAACGAGTGTTCAGACACAGTTTACATAGCTCACATTCTCAGCCGTGTGGGAGTCCAAATTTCACAAAGCAAACAAAGCAAACTCTGTATTGCTAGATTTTGTGCTTAGGGCGTCAAAGGCACTGGAACTGCTTACTCAGGACAAGGCCATTTTAAAAATTTTGTTTACAATAAATAACATAATTCAAAAATGATTTTTTAAAATGGTTACCTCTTCTAGTACACCTGATTCTCACAATATAATTTGGTGCTTGGGCCAAAATTGGCATCAGAATTTTTGCAATTTAAACAGGTTTTCACAGTAGCTCATTTTTTCACAATAGAAAAAACGGATTCAGGACAGGGGTATGCATGAGCTCAGGTTGTAATATCACAGGATATTCTTCACGGCTTTGGACAAATTTTATCCTAGATAAGTGAACATACCTGCAAACTTTTAGCTGCTGAGCCTCCATGTTTGGCTAGATAGCTAACTTAGCTAATGTTAGTGATAAACAACAGTCAGGTTTGACTGGTGTTAAATAAATTTCTAAGATTATGAAATGCAGTTTGAGAGTGCAATACTGAAACCCCAATCATGTCTACTTATGAGAAGTGCAAGTTAGTTTACTAGCCAGTAGCTAGCGTTCTAGCGGGCTAGTCAGCAGTTAACTGTTTAGCAGACTCTTGGGTGGTAATGTATATTTTGACAGTCTTGACTAATGTTTAAAAAATTTCTGACAATGTGATGATGCAATTCGAAACACTGATACCAAAATCCCATCCATGTCAACCTGTGACAAACGTAGGCGACTAGCAGTTAACTAGCCGGCTAGCAAGCTGTTAGTGACTTTAGAGAATTTCATGGCTTTTTATCCTACACAACAACTGCCTTCTTTAAAAATCTCTAGCCTATATACACTCACTGACCACTTTATTAGGAACAACTATATACCTGCTCACTCATCATGCATGCAATTATCCAATCATCCAATCATATGGCAGCAGT
The DNA here is from genome assembly GCA_022758105.1 of Pangasianodon gigas. Lineage (NCBI taxonomy): Eukaryota > Metazoa > Chordata > Actinopteri > Siluriformes > Pangasiidae > Pangasianodon > Pangasianodon gigas. The sequence continues at coordinate 4,320,887 of CM040466.1, forward strand.
GTAATGCATAAAATTATGCAGATACATTTCAAGAGCTGCAAACATTAAACATCAGAACGGGGGGAAAAAATGCAATTTTGACTATGGCATGGTTGTTGGTGGTTTGAGATCAGAAACTGCTGATCTCCTGGGTTTTTAATATGGAACAGTCTCTAGAGAGCTCAGAGGAGAATGGCCAGACTGGTTCACTGTTAACCAATTTCTTCCTTGGCGTGAATAAATCTTATTCAGTGCAGTCTATTTTATTGATTGTGGTGCATTATTGCTGTATCTTACCACTATGTGGCAGTGTTGTTGCATAAATAGACTATAAGGACATAACAGGCTGTTCTGGAGAGTGGCTTTAAGCTCTGAGTGGAGAGAAAGTACATAAAAGTAGGGCAAAGCATAAAAGAAATTCAGGCCAGACTGTCCTAGGCTGTCATAGACTGTGGACGAGTCACATCATCGCATTTGCAAATAAATGGATCCTTTTTTTTAAAACTCAGGCAGTGTGAAGGGAAAAAGTTACAGCCATGTTTGGAGCCAAGCCAGTCACACTGGGCAGTGTAAAGCATCTGGCCAGCTCTGATTGGCTCCTTGGTTCAACATGTGAGGTGTGTACTGTCCCGTGGGCCTTGTGAAAATGACGCAGGATTGGAGGAGATCAGCGAGGGAAGGTGGAGCCATGTGGATGAGCTGATCTGAGCCAAGGGAGGAGAGACTGCGAGAACAGGAAAGAGGGTGATCACCCTTACCCTGTCTTTCCCACTATACCATGCCTGACAGAGACAGAACAGAGACGCTGCTCAGAGGTGTCCAGGTGGCTGTGTGTGTGTCATCGATGTGGATTTTTTACACAGGCATAGAGTTTCACTTAAAGCTCACACTTTTTGGGAGACTCGATAAAGCTTACAAAGAGAAGTTGTTTTGTCAAATACAACAAATACAACTATATATATATATATATATATATATATATATATATATATATATATATATATATATATATATATATCCAAGAGGAGATTTGGGGTAGCCAAAGAATCCGGGACATTAAATATACACAATAAATACACAAACTATACATATTTTTTATACACACTATGCACAAGCAAGACCTCATTTATTTAAAATATGCCCGAGCTGATATAAACTTTAAAATGCACGATAATTACTCAACATTTATTATAGTTCCTGTGTGATTCCACAATTGTTTTGCTGTTTGTGTCCCTCTGATGTTACGTTTACAAATCTGTATCTGTATATAAAGACATTTTAAGCATATGTAAAAATTCTTTCTCAGCAACTCATGTGCGTGTTTCAGATAAATTACTTAAAACATTAATAAAATCATCAAAACTACAAAACTACAGCACTTATGTACCATTTTTGCCATCCCAGCCCACTATATCTACACTATACACTATATCTATATGATCAAACCTAATCATTAAAATCCTTCCAAAAAATTGTTTTTTTTTTTTTTTTTTACATTAATGTGTGAATCCATTTAACACCTCATGCTTGAAACATCCTTTTACATGATTCGTTCATTACACATTATGAAATATTTTAGTCAAACATTTTAGTCAAACTCGACTCTGTTACCTGAACACATTCACCCCTATGAGATGTTTGGAACATTCCACAAGTCACATGTTCAACAGGAAGTCACATCCAAATTTCCTCAAGAAGAAAAAGAAGTTATTTTTCTGTATTTTCTGTATGATATTGTGATATTGAGTGACGATGTCAGTTTGAAAGTGCAACACTGTTTCTCAAATTATACTCTTAAGCTAAATTATTAATGAAAAAAAAAAAACTTTTGAAGTGAATCATTATAAAGATCTTAATGTCCTCATACTATTATCATGGATGCTAAAAACTCCATTGTTAATTATTTTCCTTTCAGCACATCCTGAAATGTTTTATTCCTCTTATACCACAGCAGTTTTCCAGCGACTATATATTTTAATATTTATTAAATGACACGTCATACTTTTTATCCATTTGCAGTTACATCTACAGTTGCACAAAATAATATCCCATGGCAGAAAACTTTAGGTTACAGCTTTACCTCTGACTGTTACAAAGCTCTAAAAAAAACTTCACCATATCAGTGATTATACACATGTGGAGTGTTTACCACAAAAGTTTCTGTGTATACCACAATGTTTTAATTTGATTGCATTTATATGTGTGTGTGTGTGAGTGATTTGTTTATCTGCACTATTGTTATAGAAAATTAATCAACACTTTCTCAACACCAATCCGAATGAAGAATTCAACAACACTGGGGTAACTTTATGGCAAATCATCTGTAGCTTTACAACGTGGTTTGATTGCAATGTGGTCATTTTTGGTCAGTTATTTTCTGTAATTTAAAGGAAACAGGTTTTTGTGTGTTTTTTTTCTCCAGGATGCTTTAGAACTTTTTGGCAAGGTCGTGGCACTTAAGCAGAAAGGAAGTGGACACTTTAATGTTTTGTGTGTTTATCTCATGGGCCATTAATTAGCAGGAATTACAAGGAATCAAAATTGCTAACATATGACCATCTGTATGTTTGGCATTCTGGTTTCTCTTAGAGACACTGAGGTCATCTTCTGACACCGAGTTGAAGAGGGTAAAAATCACTCATGTAAAAGGGAGAAAAAATAATCGAATTTAAAAGACACTGTTTAATTGTATGTCTAAGTGCTTCCAGAGGAACAGTATAAAATGATTCACAGATTGTTAGTGAGGCCATACCACAGGACAGAGCAGCTCAAAAACACAGATTCAATGAAAGCACACACTTTCATGGTCATTAAAAAAATGTGCAAAGTATACAAAGACAACATTTCCCATTACATGAAACAGTAAAACAAATTTTAAGTATAAACATTTTTTTTTTTTTTTTTCATTTTTACAGTCCCACTGTCAGACCTTGAATTAAGACCTTTTTATTCATATATAGATTCACACAGGTAAGCAGACAGCCTTCATTCCAGCTGGTTTTCTAGTTAAGAATGTTCCCACGCCACCTCTCTGACCCTTAACCTTTCAACTCTACTGCGCTAAATTACTGTGGATGTTGCACCAAAGTGGCTGTGAAGTCTGAAATCTCCAAAAGCGGCTTACAAATGAGATAATCCGAGTACACGGATGAGTAGTTGAGGGTTAATCGTCTGGCTCAATGACCCAGCAGGGGCAGTCGTGGGATTTGAATGCGCAACTTTGTGGTTGCACTAAACCTTTAAACCTTTAGACCTTTAAACATTCAGTAAGCTGCTGACTGAGAGAACACTGCATTGTCATAAAAAATATACATTGATAAATTGAGATGTTTATATGGATCAATTGCTCCTTAAAAGGAATTTCACCCATTTTTTTCTTTGTATTTGTGTCAAATATTGGCATCTGCCACTAAAACAAGATGGAAAGGATACACCAAGTTTTTTTTTTCATTGCTCTGTTATTTTTTTTACTTATCATAGGACAAATGAGTTAGAATCTAATCCAAGCATGAAAATTCAGTGATCAAGAAAGTAATCCACCCCGTTCATGTTTATTAGAATTAGTATATTATACTATTACAATCATTTGACTTGACTGCATGAATCTACAATCTGGGCTAGAAAGAAATCAGCCCCAGCCTCTACTTCATGCCATTCTGTGTATTTTATTTTTACTTATGGTGTTGCTATTATTTTTGTTTCCACAAAAGTAAAAAACAATCGACTTTAAACCATTACTAAACAAATAAGGCTATATGGATGTCTGCTTGCACATTTATACCAGACACCCTTGGTCCTATGGCTCTTTAATAAGATTTTAAAGAGATTTTTGGCAAAGAATACTAGAGTATGCAGAGGTTTCTGAATTATCAGCAACATGATTAATTTAGATGTTCCTGATTGGTTAGATGTTGGAGGTCCAAGTCTTTTTTTTTTTCACAGAACCTGGGGAGCCAGTAAAATCAGAGTTTCTCCTGACAGGTACCAGAATCTGAAGAGAACACAAATATTACAAAAAAGTGTTGTGATCTAAAAATCACCAATCCTCTTAGATTTGATTGGACAGTCAAACTTTCCGCTCTATGGTCTGTTTCCTTTCCAAACCAACGAAGCATTCTTAAAAAGGTTTATACTGCAGCAGAGCACTTTTATCTTGTATCAGTGACAGACAATTGGGCTAAACATGAAAGAAAGTAAAAAATGAGTGAAATTCTCTTTTAATCGTCCTATTACAAAACCGATAGTCATCGCTTATGACTTGGGTCATAAAATCATAAAAATACGCTTTGAGATTTTATCATAATCATAACCGAGCCAGCAAATTGGCCTTTGTCATTCAACTGACACTCAAATTCATATAAAAATACTAATTATGAAGAAAAAAAAAACAGTCTTACAGTACATGGAGTAAGGCTTCAGTGGCTTATAAAGGTGTTAATAAAAGAGGGGGACCAGCACTCAGCATTATAACGTTAATATCAGCATCAGGATTTGAGAGTATAAGCGAGTAAAATAATGTATAAAATAAACTGATGTTAGAAGCATGAAAGCAGACAATCAGACATTTTTAAAAGCATCTGCATGAGTGTTTAACACTTAAATCAGATTTGCTAGGACTAAAAAAATTAAAATTAATTCAAACAAAAAAGATGTGATCCAGATGTGATTGTGAGAGCCTAATAGATCAGTGATGCATGATAAATACTGCATTGCTAGGTCTGTTTCCACACAGATGCTTTGCAAAAACATAGAGCGAAATTCTGAAAAAAGTCTGAAAAATCATGATTTGTTTCCACTGAGAAATGTTTATCGCATCATTTCTATACCAATATGGCAAGTTTTCTAACTCAGCAAATTGTAAACAATGATTTGTGAGATATTTACATTTTTGTATATATAGCAGTGGAAAAATGAGTATCCTGAGCACCCGCGACAGGCAGATTTCATGTTCTGGCTAATAATTTTTTTATTCGTAGTTGCCTAGCAGGCAAGCAGGTTCAACAAGCAGAGAAAGAAAATGAACCATAGTTCCTACTGACTTTTGCAAAACAAACGTTTTCATTTGGTATGGAGCTACTTAAACTTCACCTTGATGCTGTAACTATAGTGCAAGCTTCCAGATCCCGCCGCCTGCTGCACTACACACAACGGCCGATCTAATGCTAGTGGAACGTTGTTACTAGGTGGATTAATTAGCGTGCACGGATAACAGGTGATCTTTTCAGAATCAGGAAATGCAGGTACGTGGAAATACTGATGAAACCGCGAAACGTGAAGTCCACCACAAAGCTGTCTTATAACTCATCTGCTAGCATGATACACACATTAACTCACCTTGCAACATACTGAGAGAAAATAAAGGTGCTAGCCAGACTCAAATAATATTTAACTTGCGATGTGAGGAGAGAAAACAACTGCCGAAATTTTTGCCAATGACTTGCTGACTTTTTGGCAAACGTGATGTGCTACATTAGAAACTTGATCAGGACTGTGGTTATGTACTTGTTCGTTTCTCGTAGTCTGTGTGAATGCACTTACCTAGCTAACTAGCTCGGCATATGTTATTACATTACGTTAGCTAACACATTTTAGCCTCGTCAGTTAGGATTTCAGCCAACGAAAACATGGGTCTGGGCAGCATACTGGAGCTTCCACTTGGCTGGTGGGCTAGCTGATGAATTTATCTTACCCCTTTGCTTACCCAATTTCATCCCAGATTCGTTGCTGGCAATTCCTATCCCATTATCCAAAATCCTCTGTATAAGTGAAACAGGTACCAAATTAGGAGTCTGAAGGTTAACACATACAAAATATGTACGTGAAGCCAGCCATCTTGTCAGCATATGAACCTAACGCCTGTGATTGGCTAGTAGTGCACTAATCAAAATAATAAAAACAAGGCCTTCCTTCGAATCCAGAGACCAGTTATTATACTCTCTTGGATTCCTGGCCATTGTTTGGCATTTCCATTCACACTATTTCAGAATTCACATAGCATGTGGATGGAAACAGGACTACTGTACTGTTGGGTTTTTGGTCAAGTTAGTGTACAAAAAGATCTTCATGTCTAAAAGCAGAAGACGTGAGTGCCAATTTTTTTCCAGGAAAAGGGCAGATGGAGCTAATCCAGGGGATGAAGCCAAGCTTTATGACCTCCTGTCTCCGTTCTTGGTCTTCAGCACGACGAGCACCACCATGGCCGGGATAAGACATATAGGGGTCATGACGAGGGCGAAGATGACGTTAGGTGGTGGATCCCTAAGTGTCTCGGTGGGACACTCCTGGAAAAAGGAGGAGTGGATTTCCACAAACATGTCCTCCACCAGCCTGTTGGGCCACGGGAGCGTCAGGCACTCCGCAATCTCCTCCGAACACACGGAGAAATTGTTATAGGGACTGCAAGAGAGATAAAGCGAGATAGTGTACATTTCCAGGCAGATGTTAAATATATAGAACTTTTATGTTTTTTTTAAAAAACTAAACTAAACTGTTTCCTTGTCAGCCAAAAACCCTCAGGACCTTTATTTTTTTTAATAGAAGTGCAAGTTAGCATAGAATTCTGAGGAACTATTTATTAATAAATAGTGGTAAGTAGAGGTGGGAGGTAGACTCCCATGACTTTGTCAACCAGCAGACAGTTTTAGTGAGACATTAAAATTCTAAATGAAACTAACACCAAAGTCTATTCCACTCTGGACCAAAAACCAAAACTGAAAACAAAGTGCGGTACTATTATTGTTGTTGTTGTTGTTGTTGGTGGTGGTGCTGTTTTCATTGTTGTATAAATTATTAATTAAATAATTCATTATTAATTTATATTTTTATGCATTTGACATTTTAAAAACATCAATCCAAAGCATTGGTTCATGCTTAGTAAAAAAAAAAAAAAAAAATATATATATATATATATATATATATATATATATATATATATATATATATATATATATATTGACACTATTATTGAAAATTCTGTTCTTTTACCATTACTGCACAAAACTAAACTGACATTAAATCCAACAAATAAAGAATAAATTTATTGTATATTATATGGTTTGTATATTGACTTATATTGAATTATGGCGCATCACTAGAATTTTTAAAATACCAAATGAAACAATTTTTTGTTGAAATTTTCAGCATTTGAACTTTTTCAGCTATTTTAGTAGTCAAAATTATGGCTCATCACTAAAATTTTTAGGATGCCAACTGAAAACTTTTCTAGTTGAAATTTTCAGAATTTTTTACTTTTTCAGCCATTTTGGTCGATGAAATTTTGGAGCATCACTAGAATTTTTTTGTTAAATACCAAAAACATTTTTTTTGATGAATTTGTCAGGATTCTAACTTGTTTTCAGGTATTTCAGGTAGTCGAAATTTTAGAGCATCACTAGAATTTTTTTTTGTTAAATACCAAATGAAAACCTTTCTTGTTGTACACTGTACCTTTTTCAGCCATTTTTGTATTCAAAATTTTGCATCATTGCTAGAATCTAAAACATCAAATTTCAAAGGACACGGCTAACACTACAAGATGTTATGATTTATGCCTGAACGAGAGAGCAAAAAGGACTTAATTTTTAATACAATTTTTACAGAATTAGAATTTCTGCCTTTCCGTCCAGGGTTTCCTACATGCATAAATTCCCAAGTATCTGTCTTTCATCACTATCTGATTTCAGCTCTCTCTTCAGCAGTTCTAATGCGTGATGCAGTGAAGCACAGGAACACCACTAACCTTTTCACTTTGTCCCACATGCACCAGTCGGTGGCATTGACATTTCCCATCTCATTCTGAAAATTTGTTCTGCAGTATTTAAGGAATTCAGAGTAGCACTGAACCCTCGACAGTGGAGTCTCGTCACATATGGAGCAGTATACTTCACATGTGCTTGCTTCATTCCCATACACAAAGTGAATAAAACACAATTAATTAGAATTATTTCACAGCTTAACTGTAAAAATAAACAACATTCATACAAGTACATGTACATCACAGCGCTACTGAATTCTCAAGTCTGACTGGTCAGAAGGTGTTGATTAATTTTCTATTACAGCAGCTCTGATGTTAGTTCAGAACAGTCAGAGGTAAAGCTGTAACTTCTGTAAGTTTGTAAGTTTTCAAAAATAAGTGAAACTTGAAGATTACGCTTTATGGTTTCTCTGTATCACTACAAGCTGCATTTTTTTTTTGTCTTAATAACTTCAAGAGGAAAAAGAGAGGCTGGAGATGGAACGATTGTCTCTATCTGTCATAACGTGAACGTAACTATTAACGATTATACTTTATATATAAATTATACTGTAGTATAAGAGGAATAAAACACTTTGTGTTATAATGTGCTGTTATTGAGAAATAATCAGTTTCAGGGTGGTAACAGTAACTCCGTGTCAAGTCGTGCTTCATAACACCATCCTGTCGTTGATTAATTTCCCATAACATCAAACCCGCCCTTGTGTTTTACTCCTTACTAAACAACAATTCCAATTACCCCAACACTACAGGATGTAACACACAGTGAAAACTTACATGGTGGTTTCTCGTCAATGCTGACACCTAGAAAAGAAGAGACATCATGAGTGTGAGAGCAAATATTTAAACCAGGAGGTCAAATTCAGGTCAAAGTTCAGTGTTTTCTCTACTACTAAGCTAACTACTAAGCTACCACAGCTTTAACGAACAGTTTGGCCAAAAATGAAGTACACAATTTTCCCTTTACCCCAACTGTAGCTTATAGACTGAGACATCCGAGTGGGAAAAATCTATTCAAACTGCCTGCAATCGTAATTGCCACTCGGAAAGTTAAACTTCCTCAAGCACCGAAATTCCATAACGTCGTTTAAGCACTGACGAAGCACTAACAAAGCTCCTGGGTGTTTTTAAAAGCTTCTTTAAGAACTTTTTTTTATATCCACACACAATATGTGTCCTTTTTCCCCAAAGTACAAGTTCCGGATGTCATACAATTTCATAAAATAATTTCTTTGAATGACCAAAGATGCTTCTCCTCACCTTTGTTATACCTGGCTAGTGCAATGTAGCCATGCAAACTATATAGCTAGCTCCAGAACGTATACATAAATGGGCAAATAACCCATTTGACCAAAATTCAGTTGTCTTCCTGCTAAAAATGAGACATCTTGCCCACCTCGAATCATATATATTTCCACTAAAAAGCTAAATAAAAAGCTGTCTAAAAAAAGCTTGCAGGAACCTCCAGCTGCGAGGAACAACGAAACAAAAAAGCACGGCTGATGTTTCTTTTATCGCACAATGCTGTTGAATTCTCCAATCTGATTGGTCAGAAGGTGTTGATTAATGTTTCAAACACAGCTTCTCTGACAGCATTTTGACTGTAATGCAAATCACACGTTTATTATATATTAATGCGCTTGTTCTAATTCAGTAGTGTTTCCATAGTAACATCTCTTTCATAGAGACTTTCACGGTAGACAATCTACAATCTAAGAATAATAATAAACGGGTAAAAAAATGGTTATTTAACAAAGAAAAAAGTATAACCATTGACATGTTGACATTTTCTGTATTATAAGAGACAATTGTTTAATGCTGATGAAAGGAGTCTCCAGTGTCAGGGCTTTGTAACAGTGAGAGGTAAAGCTGTAACTTTAATGTTTCCGACATGGAAAAGTCGTCAAGACGGATGACTGTGCAAATACCACAGAGTAGGTAGTATTTTACCATCCTAATTAGTGTGCTAGTATGCAATTCAGGACACAGCCATTAGTTTATATCGTTAGCTGTAGTTGAAACTGTATGACTTATGGTCATTTTGTCATGTTGTAATGCTGATGGTGAGAATGGGCTCCATAGAAACTTGAACTTGTGTCTAAAATGGACAACATGTAATCGCAGTATGTGTTTAAATTAGCCTAAATTGAGAAAATTTTATATCTGAAATACTGAATGTGCTTGAGCGACAGAGAACAGAGCACATTCCTATACAGGAAGTAGGAAGGTACTAGGCGGAAAGTTTCCAGTTGTCATAATGGCTAAGGGTTGCTTTAAGCTTTTTTTTAATTTGTTAGGAAGATTAGCCTCGTAGCTCCAGTGCTAAACCCAAAAAGAGCAACTTCAGACACCAAAAACATGTCTTGGCTGACTCAGTCCAGCTGGAGCAAATGGAAAATTGAGGAAATACTGCTCCTTTAAAGTAAGTGGCATGAAAACCTGGCATCGATTATATGTAGTTTTAAAACAAAAAAAGCGACCTTCTTCCCAAGTTCAAGAGACTTTCTTCTTTCGTTCCAGTCCTGGAACTCCATGATGTGTGTTTTTCTGCTCGAACACACCTTACACATCATTAAGTTCTTGTTAATGAGATTTTGAGTTTAACCAGGGTTTAAGATTAGCAACAGACTTTTTGGATTAATAGTTAAACTGATTTAAACTGGTTTATTCATGCAACCCGGTCTAATTGTGTTTATATTTACCATTTAAAAATCCAGTTAAAGGCGCATTAGGTAAAATTAGTCTTTTTTTTTCCGAGCTTAGGTGTCTAATGGTTAGGTGGGTTTGATATTTTAATGATTTTTCACTCTCCCATTCCCGCACATGTTCACAAAGCTCCGCCCCCAAGATCTACAGTGGCCTGTAGAGTGTCTATACTATGATTGACAGGAGGCCTGTTCAAACACAAACAAGCATTCCAGACCTGACGTCAGTTTTCCAAATAGGTTTTTCTCAGCAACCTAAGGAGCTTAATACATTGTTTGTTTGTTTTTTAATCACATTCTTCATATCATCCAAGTTATTTATACAAGAAAGGAATAAAAAAAAATTGGCTATTGCACCTTTAATGTGTCTTATAAGAAGCAGGCTTATTTTTTATTTAAAGATTAATAAAGATCAAATGAACAAGTATAATAAAACTGGAGTTGCTAAACTGCCTGAATAATTATTATTGTCGTTATAAGACTATCATCGTACATGCTTTTACCAAAACTGTTACCTCATTATAAATGACTAAGCTTACGTTATTGCTTATTAATTATCATGATACTTAAGCGTTTTCCATTACGCATGTGCTGTAGATCATTAAGAGCTTCTAGACAGCAAAACAACAGACCACACCACTCTCTTTTTGGAATTTTGAACTGTAGAAGAGTATGAAGTCGTTCTTTAATTTAAAAAAAAATTGCAATCTGTGCTGTTATATTGCTGTGGTATAAAAGGAATAAAACAAGTCTTGTTTGATTCATTCGTTCATTAGAATAGTTTTGGATTAAACTGGTTTATTTTTGCAATCCAGTTTTATTGCGTTTATATTTTAAAGACCCAGTTAATTTGACTATTCCTAATAATGAGGTTTTTTTATCTAATCTGTATTGATACAGATAAATGAAAAAATTGTAATAATTATGTTATAGAGATGGCAACGATCCGATACCCAGGATCGCCATCAGGCCAATATCAGCAAATAACGGTGGATTGGATATCGAAAAAAAAATGAATTCGATCCGATCCTGTAACAAATGGAAAATATTGAAATTGGATCTGGAGCCGGAAATGTTTACATATAAAGAGACGTGATTGTATTTATTGTTAGGATTGATTTTTATGATATTTTATATACTTTATACATTAAGTATTATATTTGCAATGTAGGCGATTTGTTTGTGAACTGGATTTTAACTGAAATTAAAAAAGCTGCCGTTTTGTGCAAGTTGTGTTTTTTCTAGCTATAAAATCATTTTAAATCTTAGTAGTATTTTTTTAAACATATATCGGATGAATGTGGATATCGGCTGATATCGGCTACTCAAGATTTGAGTATCGGTATCGGAATAGAAAAACTGGTATTGTGCCATCTCTGATATGTTTGAATAACTATGAAAATTGTGTTTATCATATTGGAAATTATATATATATAGTACATAATGTGTGTGTGTATATATATATATATATATATATATATATATATATATATATATATA
>CM040466.1:4332923-4353350 GCA_022758105.1 Pangasianodon gigas
TCAAAATCATACAGTCATTGTTGGAAAGGGTTCAAATACACAAAAAATGCTGGAAAACCAAAGAATTTGTGGGACCTGAAGGATTTTTCTGAAGAACAGCAGGCAGTTTAACTGTTCAGGACAAACAAGGGACTCATGAACAACTATCAGTAAACAAAAAAACACAGCTGTGGATCATTCAGGTAACAACACAGTATTATGAATCAAGGGTATGTAAACTTTTGAACGGGGTCATTTTTATAAATTCAACTATTATTTTCTCATGTGGACTATATGTAAACATCTTTTATGTGAAATATCTTATTCAGGTCAGCACTAAATAAACAGTAACATGCATTTTCTATGATCCCTCTTATTTTGGTAAAATAATAAACATTTTGCAGATTCTGAAAGGGGGATGTAAACTTTTGAGCTCAACTGTATATATAGTATACATATATACACACATAGTGTGTGTGTGTGTGTGTATATATATATATATATATATATATATATATATATATATATATATATATATATATATATGTAAACTTACATTATTACATCATTGCTTATGAATTATCGCGATAATTAAGTGTCGGTCATTGAGAGCTTCTATGCAGTTAAACAGCCGACTACAGTTAGTTTTCAGACAGTTAAGGTGCTAAATAAACAGTGCGGAAGTCCTGAGTGGGAACTTACCGGAAGAAACGCAGAATAACAGCCCAAAGAACACGAGCGGTCCCCTCATAGCAGAGAGCGCGAGGCGCCGCTGAGCGCGCGGACCGTGACTGAGTGAAGAGTGCGCGCGGGGCAGGAAGAGGAAACGCGGGCAGGGTGGAAGCGCTCAGTCCCTAACCGCGCCCTGCTCCCTGCACGCGCGCACTGTGTGAGAGACAACAACAAAACGCTTCCACACGCTACATAGTGCGCTGTATATCCAATAGGGATACGGCCGGTGTGTAACCCCAGGTCGAGAGAGAGAGAGAGAGATGTCGACACGGTTATAAACCAGATGTTTCAAAGGGAGCCCCGTTATAGGACACACCCACAGTCTTTGTTAACTTTCTGTCTGTCTGTCTCTCTCTTCCTCTCTCTCTTTCTCTGATTCTCACTCTTTCTCTGTCTCTCTCTCTATTTCATTTTTTTTCTGTCCCGCTCTTTGACTGTCTCTGTCTGTCTCTCTTCCTGCCTCTGTCTTTCTCTCTCTCTCATGTGCCTGTCCATCTCCCTCTCTTTCTGTCTCTCCTCCTGTCCTCCTGCTTCTCTCTCTCTCTCTCTCTCTCTCTCTCTCTCACACACACACACACACACACCACCTCTTTCTCTGCCTCTGTCTCTCTCTCTCTCTTTGCCTCACTCTGTCTCTCTTCCTTTTTCTGTCTCTCTCTTACATCCTGCCTCTCTGTTTGTGTGTCTCTCTCTCCCTGACTCTGTCTTTCTCTCTCTCATGTGTCTGTCTCTGTCTCACCCAATCTGTCTCTCTTTCTGTCTTTCTGTCTCTCTCTCTCTCTCTCGCTCCCTCTCTCACACACACACACCACCTCTTTCTCTGTCTCTCTCTCTCTGCCTCACTCTCTGTGTCTCTCTTCCTTTTTCTGTCTCTCTCTTACATCCTGCCTCTCTGTGTCCCTCTGTTTGTGTGTCTCTCTCTCCCTGACTGTCTTTCTCTCTCTCATGTGTCTGTCACTGTCTCACCCAATCTGTCTCTCTTTCTGTCTTTCTGTCTCTCTCTCTCTCGCTCTCTCTCTCTCACACACACACACACACACACACACCACCTCTTTCTCTCGCTCTCTCTCTCTCTCTCACACACACATACACACACACACACATCTGAAACTCCTTTAGCCCCCCATCTCAACCCTCTGCTGTATTTTCTCACAGGGCGCTCGCTGCTGCTTCACTGCGCCTCTCTGATTTATTTCAGTTTGCATCTGTTGCCGAGTAGGAAACACGAGTAAACATTTAGGACCGTGATGAAACGGATAAACGAATAAAACGGCTCATATTAAGCGAGCTGAGGTCCGGGAATCCTGACCAAAAGTCCACCAGCTGTTCTGTTCTCTTTAAGCCAGCTGTTTTTTAAACAAAGATCCCATCCCAAATCTCCAGTTGCTCTAAATACATGTCAACACAGGGTGCCAGCTTAGGGTAACCCACGGTTCACTACACTCCTGAGAAAAAAGATGGTCATTCAAGTGTACTTTGGATTCTTGTCAACTTAGAAACCCTTTTTCGATTATCGCTCGTCACAGTGGGGAACATAATCCCAATAAAATCTTGGCAAAATTCTATAACAGTGTGTGACAAAGTGTTCTCAATGTCAGATTGTATGATGAAGATCCTCTAATGGTAGACCTGCGATTAATGAAAATTACATCATAAATCAGCGTGATTTATGCGCAGAAAACGGGTTCACACAAACACAAACATTCTTCAAAGCAAGCTTGAAGTATAAGGATATTTCTTCTATCCTTTAGCATGTTTCGTTTACGTTCACATATTTGTAGTTGTCCTATGAGTTTGGCGCCACCCTACGCTGTCACCCTGTTGGTGGATTTTAGACGAGTGTTTTTTTTTTCTAGAGATTTTAGTCAAAATTTTCACTAAATTGGTGTGGGTCAGATTATGCATTCTAAGACTTTTATGATGTGCAATTTTTATTCCAACAGAAAATCAGGCTAAAAATCATACAGCTTTGGTCTGACCAGCTGCCAAAACACAGCTGGTCAAACTGGTGGACCATCTTTGGCAGCTGGTAGGCGCTGCTAGAGCGAAAACAGTTTCTGAATTAGAGCTACTTATGCCACATGGTAGACAGATTGTTTAAAAAAAAAAAGCACAACAATAAGGCAGTTTGTCATTTATTGATCAAGTTAGTCAGTAATTAGGAAGCTGGGAAAGATGGTCTACCAGTTTGGCGAGATCAGTCTGTGTTTTGGTAGCTAAACCAAGCTAGACTTTCTTGGAAGCTTGACTAAACCATGTTGTAGAGCTAAGGAACTTTTAATTATTATCAAATACTCTTTTTTTTAAAGATTGCAACACCTTGGGGCAGAATTGTTCATACGCCACACATCATACGCACGTCATACGCCAGTCAATATGTCAACACGCGTCATACGCCAGTTCAGATATGTCAAGATATATATCACACCATCACACCAATTTTAGTCATGAAAGAAGTCCTACTTCATGATGACAGACAGTCAGTCAGGAGAAAGAAAGAGTAAGAGCGTGAGAGAATACACAAACCAAACGGAAGTCAGAGTCAATATGATACTATGAGAGAAAAATGAATTCAGGAGTGATAGATTCTTTATTTGTTCACTAATTGGCCAAAAGCTACTGAATGATAGTCATCTGATTTATGCTTATTGTGGAATTTGTATCTTTACCCAGTTGTAAAGTTGTTAAGATAGAGGACTCCTAATAGCTGGCTAGTGACTAACAGAAAGTGTGCATTTCTCGGTCTTCTTGTATTTCAAACTTGGTTGTATCTGGCAAGAGTGACTTATTTGGAGCTTCTGCTCGTTCTGGTATTTATATTTTTTTGCTCAGTGTTTTAGCTAGCATGCTAACCAATACCTATGCATGCATCTCTAAGAATCTAACACGTGATTGGCTATTTTTATTGTAGAGGCAGGACTTACAGTATATAAGACCGCCGCCATGTGGAGCATCATGCGTTAACCTATTCATATTTTAATCAGTGGACTGTCTCTATTTATACAGACTCTGGTGCTACATTAAACAATTAGCATTACCTCTATTTTTTTTCCAGAAAGAAAAGACTACACTTTTCCTGCTTGCTTTCTATTGACTCTCGCTTCCAGAGTTCGCAGGTTTATGGGGTCAATTTAAATGAAATTTGGTGAAGATCGACACTATCCAGTACCTGAAACGAGTCTTATTGCTTTCCTCTGGTAACCTGTTTACGAATGTATTGAGCTGTTCATGCCCATAACTCATATTTACATAAACTCCTGAAGCATGTGGAGGCAGTAATGTGTAGTGTGTTTTAGCTTAGGGGTTTCTTCTCAAAGAAGAAATCTGGTTTTTATCACTGATGCTCTACACCACTGGAACAATCTCTGGGTAAATGAGTAGCTATTTGAACACATCTTGTGATCTATTAAAGCAAATTGTAACCCACAGCTGATATTATTTAGTTGCTATGTTACTAGTTAACTGTTACAAGAACTATATTACTGATTTACATCAAGTAGAAATAACCCTTCCTGTGTAGAAAAATCCCAACTTAATTCATATCCTTATCCGATCACACCATAGCATGTCTAAGTTGCACAAACAGCCTGACGTTTGAACTCTAAACCAGCATGAAGTGTAAGATATTAATCGCTGTGTAGGGCGTCTGCAGACCCCTGGGACCAGTCAGCTGTGTAAGTTTCTTGTTAGCGCCATCACAAGCCTCCAGTCAGGTTTATATCCCCGGTTTTTATATCAATATTTATTCTTTTATTTGATATAGTTGTATCTTTGGTTAATTTTGTAGGCATTGCAACAAAGAACATGTGTGAGATGGCCTGGGAAACATGTTAAAAGCACTAAAACTGGCCCCAGAAATGTGGCATGACTCAGTCAGACGTGATGGGCTAATCATGAGCCAAAGCCCTTGATGTCATATCGGGCTAGAGCGGTGTGTTTTGACAGCTGTGTGTTACAGGGTCTCTCACTTGTTGTGGTTAACGGTGTGGTCGGGACTCCTGGGAAGAGGGGGGTGTTGCCAAGACCTGAAGTATACACACACACACACACACACAAAGAGAGATAAAGAAAGAATCATGGTTTATGTGTTGTGCTGAGGTGATAGAAGTCCAACATTTCTTACTCAAGTTAAAAAAAAGTTTCCATGTATAAATATTTTCTAGTACATTGACATATAGTAAGTATGAAAGTAAAAGTACAAGCAAAAAAATCAGAAATGAGAGATTTGCGTATTAAACCACACACTGATTTTGGTTGTTGTTTGCAAATTAGTCGCCTTTCGCCAAGTAACCAAGAAATCAAGCTAGCTAACAACAGCTAATAACTTTGACAATAAAAAACACTAGCTTGCATGCTAGTAGCTAGCTGTCATGATACAAACTACAAACAAAGACAGATATTTGTAGCGATAGATATTGTGGTGTTGTTTTTTTTTAAGAAAAAAATAAACTTCTTAAGAATTTAAGAATTCTTGAGCAACAAGAGCTTATGGCTGTTCTTGTTGTTACTATATCCCTTTTCTGGTGTAGTACATTGTGCTTGCTCATACATGAACAAACAGCTGCAAATTCAGAGGGGCCAACATCTACGATTTTTGACCCCTTGATATGTTGAAACAGGAGAAACCTGAAAACTGCACTTTCTTGTTATTTCAGCCAAAGCAGTTGTCAGAATGATTGCAAATTATTCACTGGGAATATTTCCCATTGAATTCACTGAAGGGGAAAGGACATGGGACATGAAAGACACGTTTGTGACGACTTTATGTAGGTGAATTTTAATGTCTGAACTTGCTAGCCTTGGTTTTGTGAACCAATAGAAAGTAAGAGTGATCTCTGGTCTTCTATACCCATTGTCAAATCTGTTACAGTTCAGATTTCTTAAAAACTTCATGAAGCCACCTTGCAAAAAATGCTATCTCAAGACTTTTTTTAAAACTCGTTTTAGAGTAATTGATCTGTTTAAAACATTTCTGAGTGTGAAAACTATTCCATGGGGAAAAAAGATATTTGAAAATGGTACTCAAGTACAATAACATATTAATTGTGCTGTGTTACTTCTCACTTCTGGTATCATTTACATCAAATAGACTTCAAGCAGTGGTTCAATTCACAATGTGCTAAAGTTAATGGGCTAGCTAAAAAAAATCTCACCGCGCTGTTCTTCTGAGCGTTTTGGAAGAGTGGCTTCACTCGGAACGAGTGCCTGCAGCCGACCAAACATCAAAACCATGCAGGCGACTGAGAGAGAGGAAACACGGGGTTAAAAACACATATCAACATACGCACTCAATCAAGTGATAATGCAATAAAGCAACAAAAAAGATCTCTTCAACTGGTCCTTCAAAAGTTCTACCCATTCTGATACCATAGAACCTTTCAGATTTCCTCAGAGGGACAAGCAAAGAACCCTTAATGATTCTAGATTTTGCAACTCCACGAACAACTCTAACGTTGGAAAACTAAAGGACATATATAATGTGTTTTATTTGATGTCCTTTTGGATGCTGTCAGATCTTGTACCTTTTTTTTTTTACATTCAAAGAATCACGGGCAACGTAAACTCCTGCTCTCGAAGTAGAGGTGGACCAACAAAATGGATTTCTCATCCTGATGTCTTTTTAAGCACTTCTTGGAAGTTTACACACATATTTTCTCCCTCATAATCATCACACAGAGGAAGAGAGGAGAAGAGAGATAACTGGTGATGGCAAGAGTGCATCCTCTCTTTGTCCTGTTCGACTGGTGCATTTCCTGATCTGTCTACTTTAGAGTTTCTCTAATTTGAAATGTATGCAAGATCTGGATCTGAAGGATAAAAAAAAAACTACATGTGCCTGATCATCTGTATGCTGAACAACCTGCATGAGTTATATATCGGAATAATAGTACAACATCTTAGGAGTTACTTCAGAGGGCCTGGTCTTTAGCACCAGCAAGCAAAGGAAATAGGCAAGCAGACCAAAGGAAAAATGTCCCCCATGCCCACACTGTCAGAAATAAAGGTACCAAACATAAAGGTTCCAAAGGTACTATCAATGAGACAGCTTTTGTACCTTTAGTATGTATGTTTTACCATGGGAATTTACCTTTAATTGAAAAATACGGCTCCGAGCCCACTAAAGTTTGTAATCTGGTGGACTAAATGAACTTAGGATCTGTGTTCTAAATTAAAATCACCTTGTGACCCATAAGTGAATTGAAAGATTTGAAAAAAAATGTGCTAATCTCTGTTATTCCACTAGGGGGAAATATAGAGCAATAACCTCAGGTCCATAGATTTAGCTACTGACAAAGCATGCTAATAATGTAATTCTTTATTAACACACAACAAATATGACGCTGTAACCACATTTCTTTGTAAAAGAACTATTTTAGTTGTGATTATGCAATCACAACGTTGACATTTCAGATAAATCTCGATAAATGAACACATTTAAGAGGAGGTGTTAATGTTTTATTGTTATTGGTCTACTAAACATTAGTTTGGTACCTTTATTTCTGAGAGTGCATTATTAATGTCTCTAGATTTACAGTATATACTCTATCCATAGCTCAAGTTCAGAGAATTTGTATCTGGTTATATAAAAAGATCAGAAACCTGGAGGCGGTGCATTGGCAGTACTTACCCCAAAAAGAGGGGCTCCATGTTGGCCTTAATCGAGGTGAGGACACGTGAGGAGACATGGTCCTTTAGTCCACTGCGAGCTCTGTGTGTGTCTCAGTGAACACTGATCACATGTAGGAACCTTTATGCAGGAAGACTCGACTAAAACAACAGGATGTGCTCATTTCCTTAAAGGGGTGGTGGACTCACACAATGGGACAGAAGCCACAGATAGGGCGGGCTGCTGTTGTGTAGACCACCTCTCTCTCTCTCTCTCTCTCTCTCTCTCTCTGTTTCCCACTATTCTCATTCTGTCTCTCTGTCTGTCAGGACCCACTCCCACTCTCACTCTGTCATTGTTTGTCTCCCTCATTTTTTCTTTTTCCTTTCTCAGATCTCTTCCAAAGCCAACACTGACTGCTCCAATGGAACCAATTTCAGTAACCTCAAACCCACATTGAAGTGACTGGCTTATTTTGACTAGAATGTCACAGCATTAAGGTCAGCACCTGTTTCGCAAACGGTCCAGCGAAGGTTCAGTGAAAGGACAAAATAGTTCCGCAGGTATGTGAAATAACACTGCTTGGTTGCGTTCGAGGTTGCTGTGGTTTTAGAGATTAAGAAAAGCAGTTTGACATGAAATGTCCATCAAGAGAAATAGTCCTGCTGCAATATTCTGAACCTGATGATCTTCAGAGTAGGAAGCGCTTAATTTTACAGCTTCACTGTGTCCCTCTAAATATTGGCACGGTACAAGTTGTTCCTCTTTTTTCATTCAATATTTTTTGAAGGACTAAAACGTTTATTTTAATGAGATTACCAATGTGAGAACCTTCTTTTTTTATATTTCCATCTTACCAAGTCATATTTTCATAGCTTTTTAAGCTATATGATTACAAACCTTTGGTCTTGTGACCCACAAAAGAAATTTGGATGTAACATACAGTCAAAGTCCATGCTTCTGAGAGGAGCAGCAGAAAAGCATTCGCAAGTTCAAATCTTGATCCCGCAGCCATCCTTGGCCGGGAACCAAGTGAGCAACATTGGTCGAGCTCTATGGGTGAAAAGGATGGCTTTACTCTCTCTCCCCTGTTAATTACAGCGACGCTAGCCAATTATGGGTGTCAGTGAGCTTGTGTATGCGGAAGAGTGTGGATATCGTTTTTGTCCAAGCGTGTTACACTGCAGTGTGATGAAAAGATGTAGCCGATGTTGATATTTGCTTCACATGTCCTGGATGGAGTGTGTTAGCCTTTACCCTCCCTGATTTATAGCTGTCATATGATAGCAGATAGCTGGGAAATTGGGGATAAAATGGTTAAATAAATAAATAAATAAATAAATAAATAAATAAATAAAGTCCAAGTCAAGCACAAAAAACAGTAGAGCACTAAGCAAACAAATCCAAACAGGAAGAAGACAGTAGGCGATGTCCTGGCAATCAAAGAAGTGTTAAATAGGAATACACAGGTTCAGGATTGTAATACAAGGAAGTGGGTTTCTAGCACGTTCTTGATCATGGAGGAACAGGTGGGTATAAGGCAGGTCTCTTGATTAGAAGGACAGGGATGCCAAGAGCTGATGTGTTTCTAGAGATGGGCGTGACAGAGATATTATGAATCTGAGGCAAAAACCTAACCAATACAGTAGAATTCATTACTCAATTAATATGCAAGATGGGGTCCAAAAGTCTGAGACCACACTGAAAATCTGGGATTTATTTAAAACTGAAAATAAACAGAATGGTTTAGAATTTTGAAAATTCGGTGAAAATAACGTGAAACGTCTTGACTATTCTTGACTATTGGTAGATTTCTAGGTCATTATTTAAATTTGTGATATTGACCATGTTAACTGCTTTGTACAAAAGGTCAGATTTTCCGTGACTCTTATCCCTTCCATTGAAGCAAGTGTTCAGACGACACGCTGATGGATTTGATCTAACATGGATAATCAATTTCTCTGTATCAGTTCGAGTGCACACTGTCATTAAAGCAAAAAGGGGACGTACCAAACACTAAGAAACTCTGAAATTCATGTAATTACTTTCTAATTTTCACTCAAGTATTTGCTGATATCGTTTGTAATGAAAAACCCAACACCTTCATCATCATTCAAACTCTTTCAAATTTTGCAAAAGAGCAAGTTTGTGTGTTGCTACTTTACAATAATTGAACTTCTTTTTCTCTGTGTAGTTTTCATTACTCTATGAAAGCCCATGTATTAATACAAACAGTTAAAGTTATTTAACAGTATTTAGTTACAAATTCCTTGTATAGAAAATCTAGAGTGAGGCTGTGATCGAGTCTCCTCACCAATATTCTACCTTCGCCACATTTTACATTTGTGAGGAAATTTTGGAAGCTGAGAACCCTTGAAGAACCCTTTTTTCAAACCATGTCAGTGTCACTGCTATGCTGTGAATGATCCACCTCCAAATAATAATCTGCTCAGTTGAGCATCCATTGGTGGATGGGGTAGAGCATGACTGATAGATTGTAACAGCTATGGTCAGTAATTGTACACCAACTGTACACCATGTTACCTATATGATAGATGAACCTAATTAAATTTCATAATAATAAGCTACATTTTTGTTTAAAACACATTGGTAGTTTAATAAAAGGTTTTAACAATCAACATAACTGGTTTCTGTAGTTGTTCTTCCTGTGCAGCTCTTTGAAAGCTCCTTTTTCTTTGATAAAGTTTAAATTTGTGTATATTTCTTGGGATGTCTTGCTTGAGTGGCCTATTTCTTTTAACAGTCATTAAGTCACTAAGTCTTAAGTCATTAAAGTAATGCGTGTTCTCTGTGAGACGCAACATTTGATTTACTTCTCTGTTTTAGATCATTGTCATGTTGACCCACATGGACCAGTCCATTTTCAGTATTAAATCATACACATATGTCCTGATGTTCTTCTGCTGGTTGTGTAATGAGTGCAAAACACTCAGACTCTGAGACAATGCCACCCTTCTGCACTATGCTACCTCCACCATGCTTTACACCAGGATACTTTTTAAAAGTATGCATGCATTTACCAAAACGTTCAATAGAACACAGCTTGAGAAGTGGTTCTGGTTGGTCTTTACCAAACCTCAGCCTGGTGGCAATGTTCATTTTGGAGAGCAGCGAATTTCTCAGTAGTTGCATCCCATGAACACCACTCAGGTGATGAGATGACTGTGGATGCTTAGCGTTCACCTAATGGTTCTTTCTTGCCTGTTTAGAGATTTTATGCTATTTAACATCAGTGTATAAATTCTACACCAATGGTGCTCAGTGTTTTCCAATTGTATCTTTCTAGACTGTGACATCATAGAGGCCAGAATGTTAAGAAAACCTTTTACCAACCATACCCAGTCTTATGAACTCTAATGACTTAACCTCTTAGGTCCTCTGAAATTTCATTCTCATCATGTCATATTGCACTGGAACAGCATTCTGTAGTGAAGAGGAAGTAACTAAAATTGTATATTATTGATATAGCATTGCCTGCAGCAACTGAAACAACCAAAATCCTCTCAGAAATGTGCATCATCATGTGATATATCATGATATCCTTATCTATCGCCCAGCCATAGCAATGACCAGATCAGTGAGCAGTGGAAAGGTTACATTTTAGCAACAATTAATGCAGAAATCCAGACCTCTCTCCAAATGGTTAATTGCAGAAAACATGAAAGCTGGTTTTGCTTGGAGTTTCAATGTTGAAAGAAGGCAATTCAACCCAGAACCATAAGGCGGATGTTGGGAATAGCAAAATCAACAATTTTGATTATGTTGCAACAAAAACAAAAACCCAATGGTATATGATACAGGCATTCAAGGACAAATGGCCGGAGACAGGCGAATAAAAAGTAAAACAACTGTCAACCGATAATACCAACAACTTCCTCAGAGCAGAGATGAGGTACTGTTTACAGAGGCAAGATGCATTTACACTAAAAAAAAGAAAAGCCACAGTGATGTTTAGCAAGAACTAACAAAAGTCCTGAAAGATGGTTCTATGGACAATAAAAACAAAGAAAAAACATTCAAGAGTGGCAATTTGGCATTTATTAATTTCACAGATTTTTATCCAATTGCGACACAGAGCTGGGCAATCAAGGGTTAAATGATTACTCAAACTTATTTCTATCAACTGTTTCTGCAACATATGGCCAGTTACCTTGAATGAGAATTTTAACATTTCCCTGTGCTGAAAAAAGAAGTAAACAGGAGGCCTGTTTTCAAAAAAATGGAGGTCTATGGGCAGGTGCTGAATTTTGTCACTGAAGATTTATGCAAAACATAATGTTGAGTGTTTTCAGTAGCATGTATTTGTAATATAAGCCCTAGAAATGGGTAATTAGTCCTTTAAGAGATGGGCTACCTTTCCAGAGGGAAGTTTTGTGGTTATGAATTCCCTAGTGCAACGGGTAGCATTGCCACCTCACAGCTCCAGGGTCCAGAGTTCGATCCTGAGCTTGAGTTAATGTATGTGTGGAGTTTCCAATGTTCTCTGGGATCTCCACTTCCCAAAAGCATGTGGTTAGTGTATTGGCTACACTAAATTGCCCTGGTGTGAATGTGTGTGTGCATGGTGTCCTGTGATGGACTGGTGTCCTATCCAGCATGTATTCCCACCTCACACACAGTTTTCCCAGGATAGACTCCAGATCCTCCATTACCATGGTACTGAAGTTAAATGAATGGATGATAGATTTTGTGGGTTTGATGCATGGATACCATAATATCTTTGGATAAGTGTAAGCATCATTGTTGTGTCAAGGATTTGTCGTTGCGGTTCCTAAGGCGACAAGCACTATGTGTTCAAGTTTGTGTTGGTTTCTGTTTAGGTCCTGTCTCCACCCCCAGTTTCGTCATTTGCTAATTGCCTGATTGCATGCACCTATTTCGAATTAGTTCTTGATTAGATTGCCTTTATAGAACCTCTTGTGTCTTTGGTTCATTGTGAAGTCTCATCATTGTTAACGTGCATTAATTGGTTTCCTTTGTTCTCGTTAGCCATATTTCTAGTTACTTCCATGTTTCGGCCCGTGCCTGTTATTGTTTGATTACTGATCATGGACATTCCTGTGATGGTCCTGCCTCCCTGTGATCTGATATATGCTATGGATTATTGGATTTACTTCAACTAAGTACATGCTGATTTTTCGCAAACACGTCCTGCCTCAACTCATACATACAAACATCTTATTTCTTTGTTACAGACATTACCTGGTTGTATAATAGTTTCAGTTTTGAATTTGTGTCATATAAAAAAAAATCTTGTGTTGTCTTGTGTGTTTTTCATACTACACTACCTCCCCAACAGGGTTTTTAGACTGATAGTACTTTTAGTCCCTAACCTTGTGACCCAGTAGGAGGATGTATATATTGATAAAGTCTTCAAAGCACTTCTGTAAGTCGCTTTGGGTAAGGGTGTTTGCCAAATGCCATAATGTAAATGTAGTCATTTATTTTGCTCTTAGGCTTCATTCTTTTCTCAGAAAAGGGAAATATGTTGAAATTCTTGCATGTGGTAATCTCGTATGATCTACAGATGTAGTGGATAGAGATTGGGAAAAATGCTTGAGTATTCCATTAAGGAATTCCTGAGAGTTGAATTTACAGCATTTTGGTTACTGGTGCAGAACGTTACCTGGTATGTCTACAAAAATATGGCTTGAAAAATAGTACAGAACTACAGAAACAGCTTGTAATTCTACACTGGGGAAAACAAAGTGAGATTCAGGATGGTGTCTCAACCATTGTTCTGTGTTTTTAATGGCTCAACACACTGTTCGTGCAGACTTAGGTACAATGTTATGTAATAATCCTGAGAGAGAGAGAGAGAGAGAGACAGAGAGGCTACTCCAGCCTGATGGGACTACGTTGGGGGTTCTGGAAGCAGAACTCCAAATTTGTTTCAAAAAGCAAGACAGATGACAAATCCTTACCCCCCTCAAGGAACATCCTGCTCTGTTATTGACGCATGTTTAGTGTGAGGCCTGCCACTGACGCATGTACAGCACAAGTCTGACCACTGGCACACATGCATAGCAGGGTGCTGATGGTGCAAGAAGAAGCAAAAGTCGTTTCTCTGGGGCAAAGCCTCGAATAAAAGCCACACACACATTGATATATACGTCATCAAGCAATTCCCTTTGCTCTCGCTCTACTGGGCTCGGGTTCTGCGTATTGATGTCGGCCAAATGATTTCCACATTTCATCCAGGATGCTTTTTTTTTGGTGTTCCAGCACTGCTTTGTTTCTGGATGCGACGGCAGATTGAGTTACAGAGACCAAAGCGTGAGGTTTAATGCGATTTACAAACAAGATAATGTGTCAGGGTTTTGGTTCTGTTACCAAGTACAGATGGTACTGTGTGGTAGATTGTAGAGATAATGACGGTTTTGATTCTGGCTGAAATGAGCATGTAGCGCTCTGAATATGTGGTGTTGTTTTTTTTGTTGCTGTTAAGTCTAAAGACGCTGATATCACTCATAAGCCTGAGCAGGGAAATCTCTGCTTGGCCTTGAAAGATTATCCTCCGTCTCAGGAGCCAAAGCCAACATACTTGGTTTACATTACGCAAAATGCCAAAAATCTGACAGATAAGCTCTCCGTCTTATGCCTTATCTCCCTGATTATACTCGCTCTTGCTGTAACATCCAGGATAAATCTGACATAAATCAGAGAGTAGCCTTTTAGTTTCAGTAACTCCATCCATCATCAAGCTTCATCCTTATACATCCCCCCCACAAAGACCCAAAACACCTGCATGCATCGAATTAGCCAAGATTTCCACGCCAACCTCCCAAAGTCTAATCCACAATTCCCAAAAATTGCATAATGTGAAGTCCTAACAAAGATCTACTCAACTCCAAAATAAATATCTGCACAAAAGATCTGCAAATAAATACTCGGAGGAGCCAATTTATTAAATCTTTTATTTATACAGCAAGGCAGTTGTGATTAAATCGTTTTCCCATCGCTCAAACCCACACACATTTGGACCTCCTTCTGAAAGCTACAAAAAATGGAAACATGATGTTGTTTATGCAGCACGTATGGCCGGTCGGAGTGATGGGAAACCATTGGGAATGACTCCAGGAGAAGTTTAGAGGCATACTGGGAATATGTAAAGAGGAACAAATTTTTTTGTGCTGATAAATCAAGCTTGGGATAAGAACAAAGAGTCTTCTCTGTATTGCTTTTACATTTCTATGAATTGATTTGCTTAGCTGAGCAGTTGCGGGTGAAGTTTCTTGTCCAAGGGACCAACAGTGGTTCTTCTGGGATTTGAACTCACAACTTTCCAGCTGAGCTACCACTGGTATGGGGGCAAGAATATAACATCAGTGAAGGTCAAGAGGTTTGCCTTTACATTCAACTTATTCGGTTGATGCTTCAATCCAAGTGGTTTACAATAGAGACAGAATACAACTGAGCAGTTGAGGGTTAAGGGTCTTGCTCAAGGGCTCAACAGGGTGGTGGTGCCAGGATTTGAAATCACGACCTTCCAATCATTAGCCACTTGCAGCACAGTGAGTGAAAGTACGCCTAGGTAGACCTGTACACTTATGATATACACTTATCTGGGATTTGAGACTTGATTTGGACTTGATTCTACTGACTTTTGCATGATTTGACATTCTGTACTTGAGTAGCAGCTTAGAGCAGCTTAGATTAGACTTGACTTGGATGTGAAGGTGAGATAGTCTATTAGAATGGAACCCTGCTGTGTTTTCCTCTCTGTGCAGGTCTTTAGTCAGATGAAAACACAGCAATTACACTCGGGTGCAGACCAAAACAACCAGCCCAAGAGCGTCTAAGCATGGTTGTAAAGCAATGAAAATGTGATTCGACTCTGAATCAACTCAACTACAGGAAGTCAACCAAATGTGCCATGTGTTTTGGGTTGGAGCTTTTTTTTTTTTTTTTTTTAAACACAGCCTGCTAACCTGAGCCGCGAAGCCCAAACTGAACCAAAGGACAGTAGAGCAGCAGAAATACAGTGGAAAACTGCACAGAGAAAAACTGGTTGTGATACACATAATGTTTTAATTATCTAATCTAATCCATGTTCAGGTGATTTTTGTGATTACTGTCCACACTTGGTAAAGGTTTGTTAACCTTTTTTCCTGTTATTTCTGACCAATGAATGAAAGAGTTTTACGAGTACGTTCTCAGCCCAACACACTCCTCAGACCTTTTTTTCTTTACTTTTTTGCTTTTTTGTCTGTTTCATTATGTATAATATGAAGCCAAACCAAACCAAATACCAAACAAATCAAAGGTATTCATTTCACTCTGATTCAGACTTGGCAAACAGACTAATAGGTGTAAAAGCGTCCTTAGACTTGACTCGGACTTGAGAGCTGCTCACCTGGAGTTCGACTTGAACATAAGTGACACAAACACACACACATTATTCAGATGGAGAGAGGTATGGTATTTCTGCATATTTAAGTGTTCTTAAAAGATCTGAGGTGTTCTTGAAGAGAATCCGCAGAGCAAATGCTCTGTATTCCACCATCATGGATGCACCATTTAAAAGAATGATCATGATTTTTCTAACTTTTTTGTTTTTTTGTTTGTTTGTTTGTTTGTTTGTTTGTGTGCAGTGTCTTGCATTGTCATTGATAATGCATGCTAAACAGATTTGGGCACATGCTGGAGGCAGCGTGTCCTCCTGTGAGCCCAAGTTGGTCCCTTTAAGTCATCTAACCCTAACCCTAGCCCCTTAGTCATGTTGATGTTTTATGAAAGATGTTACCTGTAAAGATTTGTACAATCAGAATCAGTTGTGTACAAACTAATATATAACGTATGATGCTATGCAGAGGGCCAGTCATGGATGATTCATAATTTAAGGTTTAGTAATAAACTAATTATAAGCAAGTAACATGCTTAGTGTACTAAGTAAAACCTGAAAATGAATCAACCACTTGTGAGGGTGCTGTTATATGAAAATAATCAATGACACACCGTGACATGAAGTGGAAGCTACTGTTAGTACTCTGGAGTGGATCATTTTCCAAAAACAGCACAGGAATAACACAGGAATAAGTGTTTTGTTGCTCTTATACCACAGCTATTTGCCTCAGATATGAGTGAGATGGTGACATTCAAGCCTGGTGAAAGACTGAAATCATTTTTGCAGAAGAAGAGCCAGATGCTGAGTGTGTGTCCAGGAGGAGCTGGTATGAGAAATACATCTGGTTTATCGGGAGCGGTCTTAAAAATTCACGGATCAGGTGACGGATACGAAAATGTTGGCAGAATGCCCACTGAATCCCTTTACAGAGACTTGTATGACTCCTCTGCTCAAGCATGCAGGGAAAAAAAGATGACATTTTCAAGGTGAGTGTGTTCTTCTGTACTGAATATATCTATAATTATAATGAGTTATATAGGTATAACAATATGCATAGTATTTACCATTATTTATCTGCATGTGTGAAAAATGCAGTGACCTGATTTGAAATATTGAATTCTGGCTTACTGAATATTTTTCAGGCTTTATTCCATGTTACAGCTTGATTACTCAGCCCCAGCACCTGTAAGCACACTCTTCAAAAAGCATTCTTCAGGGGTTCGCGTTCCATAAAGGTCACACACACACACACACACACACACAGGTGCATTTTACACATGTGGATTTTAGATTTTATATTTCACACTTTTTTCTTTCACATGCTTTTAATTTTTCGCAAGCAGTACATGTGTTTTTATTTTGTTGCATAATATTCACTTGATGTCACGTGTGTTTACTTGAGTGCACATGTCCAACTTCCATCATTTTCCAAGTGATCGTATACCACTCAGTATCATGTGTGAAAATCTAATAGTATCTCTTATTAAATATCTTTCTATGAGTCACTTTTTTCTAAGTACACAGTTGTACCAAAATGAGCACTGATTAGTTTTATAATTCTGTTATTGACAGTAATTTAATTTCTGTCCTCCCAAAATGTTTGAGTCACCAGCTGGCCCCAGTTGAGAGAGGAAGTGAAGTTGATGAGGGATGTGATCAATGTGGTGTAAGAACATGGGGATTTGAGGGGCTTGTCGAGCTGCAAAAATGACATCATGCTGCCATCTGGTGGAGGAAAACTGTTCCATGCAACCTGAAGAAGGAAAGAGTTTTAAAATGAAATCTGCTTTAAATCTTCTTTTCAGGCCTACTAGCTCACCAAAGAAGAACCCATCATTAATTCATCTACAGTAAGCACTTTATTCTCACTGTAGCCTCAGATTCCTGTTCTTGGCTGACAGAAGGGGAACCTGATGTCGTCTTCTGCTGTTCTAGCCCATCCACTTCAATGTTTAATGTCTTGTGAGATGCTTTTCTGCTCACCACGGTTGTAAAGAGTGGTTATTTGAGTTACCATAGCCTTCCTGTGAGCTCAAACCAGCTGTCCTTTCTCCTCTGATCTCTCTCATCAACAAGGTGTTTCTGCCTGCAGAACTGCTGCTCACTGGATGTTTTTTGTTTTTCGCACCATTCTGTGTAAACTCTAGAGACGCATAAACACTGTTGTGCGTCAAAAGCCCAGGATAGTTCATACAATTATCCAATCAGTCAATCATGTGGCAGCTGTGCAATGCATAAAATCAGCTACAGGCCAAGATCTCCACCTAACATTCGCATCAAACATCAGAATGGAGAAATCTCATCTCAGTTGCTCCATTCTGATGTTTGATGCGAATGTTAAGTGGAGATCTTGGCCTGTATCTGATTTTATGCATTTGCACTGCTGCCACATGATTGGCTGATTGGATAGTTGTATGAATGTGCAGGTGTACAGGTGTTCCTAATAAAGTGGACGGTGAGTGTATATGTAGCCTACTGTGGTTTTCTAACGTGTGCCAGGATATGTTTAGGGTGTCAAGACGTGCATAATAATGTGCACCCAAGTTCTTTGGAATGAATGAATGAATGAATGAATGAATGTTTGCCTCTAAGTATAAACTTGGACGCTCATGCAGACTCTGCGTCATTCCAGCTGTGCTCTCGCGCTCGCTGTGAGTCATCAGCGGGGCAGTTCCGCAGCGCTCGCGCCCTCTGTCTGGAGCAAGAGAAGCAAACAGCTCGCGCTGCACGGAGCGACGGAGAAAATGCCTCAACTCGGAGGCTGTGTCCCATTCCGTACACTGGTCCACTAGCTAGTGCACTCAGGGGTAGTGCATAGTGTGTTAACCGATTAGCGCGCGAGCACTTGGGTACAGTTAAACCTCTGTAATCGGAACTTACTTTGACGTCATCACTGTTTTCCTTTCAGTAGCACGAGCCAGACGCGGCTAGCCAGTGCGTTAGCTTATTAGCCATCAGCTGAAAGCAAAATGTGAGTAGTACACCGCAGCTGAGCACGCGGAGGAAGCTTAGAGAAACAGGTGAACAGAACTGTGTATTTGTTGTTCGGTTGTCTGAGTAACGGTTACAGGAATTGTGGGAACGGAAACAGTGGCCAGGTGCGCGTGCTGCTGCTCCGTCAAGCAACCAGGTAATCTAACGGTCCGGAACTCACCAGTGATGACGTAAAATCACCTTTAATTAATAAAGTCCACGTGTTATAACACATTTTACGCTTTTAAATAGTTTTGATCATAATAATAATAATAATAATAACAGTCATGATCTTTATAAAGGTCACAATAATAATAGCCTAATATAATAGCTGTTAATAATAATAATACTAATAATAATAATAATAATAATAGCCTAATATAATAGCTGTTAACAATAATAATAATAACAATAATAATAATAGTAATAATAATGATGATCTTTGTAAAGGTCATACTAATAATAGCCTAAACATAATAGCTGTTAATAATAATAATAATAATAATAATTATTATTATTATTATTATTACTACTATTATTATTTACAAAGTGTAGTAGAGTTATTTACAAAGATCTGATTTACCATTTAATTATGTTGTGTAGTGTTTAATCTGACTGTGTAGTATTTAATTCAGCCCTGTAGTATTTAATAAGGCTGTGTAGTATTTAATCATGTTGTGTAGTATTTTATTTCTCTCTGTGTATTATTTAATCCAGTCATGCAGTATTTAATCAGACTGTGTGGTATTTAAGCAGGTTGTGTAATGTTTTATTCGGCTGTGTAGCATTTAATCAAGTTGTGGAGTATTTAATCTGGTTTTGTAGTATTTAATTTGGTTGTGTAGTATTTGATCATGTCATGTAGTATATAATTACGTTGTGTAATGTTTCTTCAGGCTGTGAAGTATTTAATCAGGCTGTGTAGGATTTAATCCAGCTGCGAGGTGTTTAATCAGGTTGTATAGTTTTGAATGATGTAGTGTAGTATTTAATTAGGCTGTGTAGTATTTAATCAGGTTGTGTTGTATTTCATAAAGTTGTATAGTGTTATGTGTAGTATTTAATCAGGCTGTGTAGTATTTAATAAAGTTGTATAGTATCGTGTGTAGTATTTAATCAGGCTGTGTAGTATTTAATAAAGTTGTATGGTATCATGTGTAGTATTTAATCAGGTTGTGTAGTATTTAATAAAGTTGTATAGTATCGTGTGTAGTATTTAATCAGGCTGTGTAGTATTTAATCAGGTTGTGTAGTATTTAATAAAGTTGTGTAGTGTCGTGTGTAGTATTTAATCAGGCTGTGTAGTATTTAATAAAGTTGTATAGTATCGTGTGGTATTTAATCAGGCTGTGTAGTATTTAATCAGGTTGTGTAGTATTTAATAAAGTTGTATAGTGTCGTGTAGTATTTAGTCAGGCTGTGTAGTATTTAATAAAGTTGTATAGTATCATGTGTAGTATTTAATCAGGCTGTGTAGTATTTAATAAAGTTGTATAGTATCGTGTGTAGTATTTAATCAGGTTGTGTAGTATTTAATAAAGTTGTATAGTATCATGTGTAGTATTTAATCAGGCTGTGTAGTATTTAATAAAGTTGTATAGTATCATGTGTAGTATTTAATCAGGCTGTGTAGTATTTAATCAGGTTGTGTAGTATCGTGTGTAGTATTTAATCAGGTTGTGTAGTATTTAATAAAGTTGTATAGTATCATGTGTAGTATTTAATCAGGCTGTGTAGTATTTAATAAAGTTGTATAGTATCATGTGTA